>CAJNIZ010043225.1:18831-56349 GCA_905231905.1 Symbiodinium pilosum
CTTGACGGCAGCGACCCCTCAGTTACTTTGGGGTTTAGGGTTTAGGGCTTGGTTTAGGGTCTGAGATTTGGGGTTTATAATAGGGTTCAGGGCTGTGAGAGATTATGGGGTTCAGGGCTTAGAATTCGGTGTTCAGGGTTTAGGGCTGATGGTTCAGGATGCAGTGATCCTAGGGCTCCAAAACCCCAAACTAACATCGAGGTCTCGAGGTTAAACGTAGGTATTGCCTGAGGACAGAAGCCGGAGAGAAATTCTGGTGGTGGTGGTGGTGGTGGTGGTGGTGGTGGTGGTGGTGGTGGTGGTGGTGTCATCCAATATAATCCCCTAATCTGTCGCGGACATTCCCAATGCTTATCCCTTTGCAGACAAGAAGGCCAGAATATGCTTCGTTTCCACGCTACCCTCCTGCAATGGGTCTATGTTCGCTAGATGCCCTTCTTCACAGGGGTAGATTTGGCAGCCCTGTACAGATTTCTCGTTCATGGCTTTACGGCTTTACATGTATCACGTAGGGATTCAGGGTAAGCTAAAATACTTTTCACGTTCAAACCTACTCCTGCTCAGGGGTCAGCCATCTTGCGTCCGGCTTTCGGTTACAAGCCAGGGATCAACGCTTGCTTGAGGCTATAAGATGGCAATATAATATACATATGGGATGTAGTGGCCATTGGGCTTCAATTCTGCAGTAAGTGCACTCTAAAGCTAGAATGAACTTCACGACCGGAAACGCGAAAGCATCAGCCTACTACATGTCAGCTCCAGATTCCTTGAACCTTGAACCCTCAACCCAAATCCTTGTTTTAAACAGCCAGGTGGGAGGGCAAACATACAAGTCCCAAGCGTACAATGGTTGCCAGGGTGAAGAGGCGCGGTGCAGCATGGTTGAGACATGGTGCCGAGATGAGGAGAGGGCCGCAGAAACTTGGACAGTTCAGGGACGAGGGTCCAGGGTCTAAGGATTACTGGGCTGATGTTAAGGAACTCAAGGTATCGTAAGGTGGATACATGGTCACCAGTGACAGGGGTTCCTTTAAACGGTAACTTAAGCAAGCTTCCGGATCTAACCCAACTTACTCGTGGGTATAGTCCCCCTTAAGTAGATAGAATATGGCTTTGGCTATACTAGAATAAGATCCCCATATTCTATCTACTTAAGGGGGACTATATACGGATTGCCCACGCAAGGCATGAGAGTTAGGGCTTTGGGGTTCAAAGTTTGGGGCCTGCGGTGCGGGATTTAGGGTGAAGGGTTTGCGGCTTCAGGTTTTAGGTAGTGTTTAGAGTTTAGGAGTGGGGTAAGGGTTACTGATTCTGGCAAGGGCTAAAGGTTTAGGATTGGGGGTCTGGGGGGTTTAGGACAGCCGCGTCCAACACTGCAGGGCCCGCCAAAAAGTGAATTAGGCATGATGTTTGGGAATGCGTAGCAGGGAGCCTTTTGTTGTAAAGTTACTGCATGGGGCCTAAGTTCTGCGAAGATGACGCCTCATCAGCGGCTTGCCTTGAATTTCCCCTATGGTATGTTTTAGATCTGTCCTATGTGATTTCCTAACCCCAAACCATATAGACGGCCCGCTTTTTCCACCCAGGTTTCCAGGTGGATCAGGGCTACGGAAAACAATTGCTTCAGAAGTGCAATGGCTGTAAGAGACTAGTGAGATGAAGCGCATGGACTTGAAATGTACGACCAATGGTTCCAGTCCTCCGTCCTAGCAGGACTAGCAGTGTTTTTGAGTGCTGCTGGTGTCAGTGTCGGAGATGTTGCTGTCAGCGGCGTTGGGATATTGTTGGCAGCAGCACCAGTTGCAATAGTCGGAGAAGCAGCAGCAGTAGCAGCAGAATAATGAAGTGATATAGTAATATATGATGGTAGCAAGCTACTTCAGTTGTTGCCGACTCTGAGGGCTCATCTCTGGGCAGCCCTGCCCAATTCTAGGCAGCATAGTTCACGAAGCCCCACGACACCAGCAATCATGGCACCCTTGAAGTAGCCGAGGAGCGCCTGGGCGGGGACGAAGCACTGCATGAGAGAGAAGCGGAGCGGATGCTCACAGATGTGCAGGAGCTCTCAGCAAAGCGCCATCTTCTGCAAGGTCGTCTTGGCCAGGGTCGGCAGACGATGTACTGGGAAGCGGCACCGTTCCTAGCAGTGGAGGACGGCAAGCTGCTGCGCCAGCGGGAGGAGCTGCAGAAGTATCGCAAGAACATCCAGAGGCTGCAAGAGCAACTGCGCTACCAAGAGTCCCAGGACCACGCCAAGAGAAATGCTGCTGCCGCCGCTGTGACCAGCGAACAGCAAGCACACGAGTCTGAGAAGCGGCGCCGAGAGCACAGTTTACATGAGCTGCTGAAGCTGCAACAGAAAAATTCTGCAAAAGCAGAGACCGTGGCCCAGCCTAATTAGGATGTCTTTGTCATCACGTTTTGGAAGTTCCTTGAGCTGTCGCATGAGTTTCGTGCCTCCCAAGTTGGAGACCATGTGGTATCCACTTATTTTGTGCCAGCAAGCGGACTCAGGAGCAGAATGATCGCCCGGAAGGTTCCTGTTCCGAGATCGACCAGTTGTAGCCGGATCAAATCATGTGAGCTATGGTCTAAACTCCTCAAAGGGGGCTATATAGTGCATTACATAGGGGAGTACCTTAGGGGATACAAGGGGGATACTTGGAGTTTGGAGTACAGCTCGTGTGTTCGTTGGTTGCCAGTGTTCATTTGAGTTCACTTTGGTCCACTGCACACAAATTAAGTACAGCGCTCCGTCCCCTCCGGGCACCCCTAAACCCGCAGCAGGGCATCTGCCTTTTTCTACACCCCACAAAGTATAAACTAGTAATATGAAAAGCTTCAACAACCGCAGACAAGCTAATGGCTGAGAAGTAGGAGCATTTGGGGGGTCTGCAAATTGTGGATACTTTTCTGGGCGTCCCCCTTGCAAGGGTTATAGTATTTGGGGTCGATATTGGGGTTAGGGAGACTGCCATATGAGTAAATCGTGGGAAATCTTTCAGGTTTGGATTGGAGCTTCCTGTTCTCTTCCAAGTTCCCAATCAGGTTGATGGCTTAGGGATTCATGGCTCTGTGATGGGCCTACCATACCCCCATGAACAGCCTCCTTTCATTTCCCGAATAGCGTATATACACAGCACTGGTCACAGCACCATTATCCTCATTTCTGCGACCCCCCTGAAAAAGGGGTCATTTCAAGTCAGGCATCTCACCGAGCAGCACCTCTTGGAGCAAATCGCTTGCTTGGAGGCAGAAGCAGAAAGGCAGGGTTTTGGGGTTATAGTCCCCCTTAAGTAGATAGAATACGGGGTATATGGGGATCTTTTTATAATATACCCAAAGCCACATTCTATCTACTTAAGGGGGACTATAAGGTTTCAGGGTCTAAGTCACAGAGCGAGGTGAACGGGTCGTAGTGCAGGTGATAGGTGAAGACTTGGCAAGTATAATTGGTACGGATAACCCAATTAGAACCAAATTAGGGGACTTAAGGGGCCGTAGACTTGGGATAAGAGTGCAGTAGAGGCATAAGTACATACCCTGAACCTCCAAGTAAGGCCGTTTGAAAGAGGGCCTTAGCCTCGAAAGTCTAGGGTTTAGGGTTTGGGGTTGTAGGGCTGAGCACAGTTTGCTGAGAACGTGGGAGAGAGAGAGAGAGAGAGAGAGAGGGCTCAGCTTAGATTGGGGGGCGCGGCCTGACCTTCAACACCTACACCCTGAACCTTAACACACGAAAACCCCTGACGCCTAAACATCTAACCCCATGACCATACAAACCCAAACTAAACTCCAAAAATCGAAGCCCAGACACCTAAAACCCGAAACCCCCCAAACCCTAGGCCCTAAACCCTAAACCCTAAAATCCTAAGCCATTTGAGGTCCCGGCCTCAGGCAGAAACTTTTGCAGAAGCTCTGCTCGGCGCTGGTGATCGTGTCCTGAGCCAAATGAAGGCCCAAGGGGCCAGAGAGAACCTTCCTAAACCCTAAAAACCCTAAGCCTGTATGTGATTATGAATACCAGTACTAAATACTAATAGTAATACTAACACTAGTATTAAAATTAGCACTAACACTAAATACTGATGACTAATACTAAATTCATACTAATACCATTTGTTGTGTTTTGGGGGGCTCCGGGGCTTTCCAGCTGCATGTCAAGTTTCAAGCCTTCCAAAACAGCGCAAGGATAAAGGGATGAGGGATGGCGATTTGCGGCTGGGCGCCGAGATGGGGTCTTCTAGGGTCTAGGTTAGGTATTGCCCCCACCCAGAAACAGTCCATATTAGGGGTCCTATTAAGGGCTATATAACCATATTATAGTTATTCTCCAACTGTTAGTGAGGGGGGTCAGTACTGAAGGTCTAGGGTTTGGGGTTTAGGATTTAGGCTTTAGGGCTTAGGATTTAAGGTTTTAGGGTTCAGGGTTTAGGGCCTTTTTTTGGAGGAAATAGGCTGCCGCTGAGGCCTCATTGCGACTATGTGGCTATGTACTGTAAGTTACGATCCTCTACCTTCAGATGGTGACGTCTGAAGTGAGCAATTATTTGACCCTAACCCCTAAACCCTACATCCTAAACCCTAAACCCTAACCCCCCTAAACCCCAACCCCCCTAAACCCTAACCCCTAACTCCTACACGGAATGGGGTGGAAGGCATCTAATCGCCCCAGGAGGCGCTGATGACCGACTTGGGCTTGGCGGAGCAGCTTCAGGCTTCCCTCTATTTAGGATTTAAGGGTTTAGGGTTTAGGGTTTAGGGTTTAGGATTTAGGGTTTAGGGTTTAGGATTTAGGGGTTAGGGTTTAGGATTTAAGGTTTAGGGTTTACAGGGTAAGGTTTAAGGATTATAGGGTTTAGGGTTTTAGGGTTTAGGATTTAGGGTTTATAGGGTAAGGTTTAAGGATTATAGGGTTTAGGGTTTAGGATTTAAGGTTTAGGGTTTATAGGGTAAGGTTTAAGGATGATGATGGGGTTTAGGGTTTTAGGACTTAGGGTTTAGGATTTAAGATTTGGGATGTAGGATTGGGAATTTCGGGTTTAGGATTAAGAGTTTAGGATGTAGGGTTTTCAGACTTATGGCTTGGGGCTTCGGACGTAGGATGTAAGGGTTTTGCATTTGGGGCTTACTCTCCGGGCCTATTTAGGGGCAAAACAGGAAATAGTGGCAAATCAAATGGACAAGACGATGGAACATGAACGGACCACAGGTTTCTTCTGGGATGAAGAGGGATAGCTATCTGTATTGTGGTTGCAGATGCGAAGCTGGGAGCAGGGGATTGGTATCTCCATACACGCAAGGTTTGAGAGCAGTTGCGTTTAGGGGTCTGGACTCAACGGGAATGGTTGTGATAGCAGTCGTAGAAGTAGGAGAGCCGTACCAATCCTACTCGCGTATGTATGTAGAGGTATTCCAGGTAGGATGGCAGTGATGAGAGCTGCAGTAGCTTATCCCCTTGTAAGGATCACTGGAAGAGACGACATCCACCACTAAGTTTCCTAATTTTTGGCTGTGCGAGACTTCGTCAAAACAATCCCTAAGTCATCCCTCAGCAGACCGCGCTTATGTCCTCGCAGTCACATACCGAAACCTCTCCTGCTCGATGTATAGTATATGCAGGTAGCACTGTACAAACTTCTGCGTACATGCTCACACACACATTCTACATACATATGAATATACGAGTGTGTATACTGACCCTAAACCCCCTAAACCCAAAACCCCTAAACCGCGTGGCTCTGGGAGGCCACTCTAAAGGAGCTGGAGCAGCGCTCTGAGCGCGAGCGCCGCGCCAGGGAGGAGCTGGAAAAGCGCCTGGAACGGGCTGAGGCTAGAATGCGAAGGGTAGGGTTTAGGATTCAGGGGCTGCATAGGGTTTAGGGCTCAGGGCTTGTACCGGGCTTAAGGATTAGGTTCAGGATTTAAGGGTTCAGAGGCTGCTTTGGGATTACGGATTTGGGCTTTAGGGTGTGCGGCTCAGGGTCTGAGAGTTTACGGCGGTAAGGTTTAGATTTTCAGTAAACTTGCCAAGCCCCGTGATTCTGCAGGTATTTCTGGACCCTCCTCACCAAGACCATTCTATAGGGTTTCGAAGTCCCTGAAGGCCAAGGCCAAAAGCCTGCAGAATTGCAGCCAAGGTACACTGACCTTGCAGTTCAAAGGTACCATGCATGACCGTAAGGACTAAAGGTTTCTTTGGACGCAGCTAGTTCCTCAAGCCATAATAGGCGCCCAGAACACAGGGGTAATGGAAAATCAAATGGACACAACTATAGTATATTAGGGTTATAGAGGGATAATGGAGAATAGAATGGAAACTACTCTTTAGGGTTTAGGGTTTAGAGTAAGAGAACATTTAACTAATGAATCCTGACCTGTGGCTCCAATAACCTACAGTTTAGTAGTAAGTACCCCTTAATTAGTAGGTATAACCCATAAAACTGTAGGTTATTGGGGTTACAAAGATACATGCTTGGTGCACTCCTGCCAAGCCAGGGGACCGGTGACTTGGATGGTCACGAGATCATCGCAGAGTTCCTCCGCGCTGAGCCACGCTCGCCCGCGAATTCGAACATGCCTGCTTATCATTAGCCCAGAGGATCCAAGTACCCAATACTTGGGGTGCCTTTAAAGGGGATACATAGGGGTATATAGGGATGTATAGGGTTTAGGGTTTAGGGTCCAAGTTCCCAATAATTGGGTACTTGGGTCTTGGGTAATAGTAAAGGTACAGGTTGTAGGCAAGCATGTTATTTGGCACTTGGACCCTCAGGGTAGGGTTTGGGTGGAGTCTGACGATCTTGATGAGCCCAATTTTCAAGGGACCATAGCATGTCGATCTGCGTATGATATTTTTCGTGCAACAAGAGACAGGTGGTGATGAGGATGCTGAAGATGATGAGCATGGTGATGATTATGAGTTATGATGGTTATTTTTTAATTAGTAATAGTAATAGTGCTTGTCGTTCAGCACTTCGGTCCAGTCGGCAGTTGCTAATTCCGTTCTGAGTTGGTGCAATTAGAAGGGTTGAGTGACACGGAGCAGCAGAGACCTCAAGATCGCAGACCTCAAGCTCCCAGACCCAGAGGGTCCAAGTACCAAATAATTAGGTACTTGGGTTTTGGGTAATAGTAATTATAGTAAAGGTTGTGGGTAAGTATATGATTATTCGATACTTGGACCCTTAGGGAGTGCCCAGACCCAAAGATTTGTGAATGCCGTTTGGATTCATTTTGCACTCAGCGCGTGCCTCTTGGTTAGGTGAGCAGGGCTATGCAGACTTTGTGCTAGCCAGGGACAAGCAGTGAATTTAGAGGGTAGTGAGGTACTTATCTTGATTCATGTTCTTGAATTAGGCTTGGGGTAGATGCTACGGCCGTGTAGCTGTATCCAGCCACGTTTCGAGAGACTGTCTAAAACGGCAACGTGCAGTAGCATGTGGAGTGGCAGCGAGCATCGTCCGCAAATAAGAGACTCTTCGCCTTGAACCGAGCGGTTCCCGAGCAGTAGATGTAGAAACGCTGGCAGTAACGACTGAATCAAGGTTCTAAAGAGTCTGGCCTTATGCCAGGACTTGATGGCAAAGTGGGTGGTTTTTCAAGATTAGAAGTACCTTGTTGGGGGGAGCCTATAAGAAGGATTCTAGTATATTGCATTTTGGGGTGTATACTGGGTGGCCCTATTTATAGAAACTATCAAGTCAATGATTTCTGTACCTCTCAGCATCAGGAGGGTGTAGATCACAAAGCTGGAAGCAAAGCACCGGCCAACAACTAACTGGTGGGAAGTAGGTAATGAGGGAATATAATCCCAATATACTCCCTGTAGAATAATCACAATACTTCATGGTAGTGATGACAATGGTGATAGCATATTCCCGTCTTCCCTACAAACCGTAACCCTTTAGCCCTAAACCCTATAACAAAGTCCCTTCTTCCGCACTAACCCCCCCCCTCTCAGTAAACAAATGGGCAATCTTCACCAAGAAATTTGCCGGGGCAGACACCCGCCCCGCGCCTTCGAATTCAGGTGCAATGCCTAGAAAAGTGGTGCGCGAGGATGCTTCGTTTAGGGATGTAGGATTTAGGAATTCAGGGTTTAGGGTGTAAGGTTTAGGGATTGTAGGCTTCAGGGTTTATAAGGATTTCGGGTGTAGGGATATAGGGTTTAGGGTGCCCAGCACGGCGCACGCAGATTCTGCCTGTTGGGAGTTGAGACCTTTTGTTTGCGGGATGGAGCCCCCATTTGCTAACTTCAACGGAGGCGCTTGCAAAGCCAAAACGACCCTAAACCCGTAAAATCCTAAAATCGTACAAAATCCGATTAAACCCTAGTAAACACCATAAAGCCCTATTAAACCGTATCAAGCCCTATTAAGCCCTATAAAACCCTATAAGCCCAAAACCTCAAACCCAGCATCAAAACCCGGAACTGTCTGGGACTCGTCTGGCGCAGCTTGCAGCTATGGTGGTCTCCTAAATGGAGACCCGTGCTTAGGATTTAGGGTTTAGGATTTAGGGTTTAGGGTTTAGGATTTCGGGTTTAGGGTTTAGGATTTAGGGTTTAGGATCTAGTCTTTAGGGTTTAGAGTGATTCATAAACCCCTTAGGGTCTATGGGTGTTTATAGGTGTTCTTTAATTGGAACTTACAGGATTCATAAACCTCCTTGGGTTTAATTTTAGGACTTTATAGGCTTTATAGGTTGATTTTCACGTGTTTTTTTAGGGTTTAGGATCATTTTCCTTTCCAGGGCCTTAAGAGTAGGATCGCTAGGAAATCCCTATATTAATGGGACTGAGTCTATGAATCAAGGGTTTCCATTTGCACCCTGAAGTGCTGGGTGGAATCAGGAAACTAGGGGACCCGAGTGTAGGGGCCCAAAATAGGGATTCGAGTCTAGGGTTTAGGGTTCAGGGTTTAGGGATATTCTCCCAAGAATGGATACCCAAGTGAAAAAGAACACGGAACATGCGGATTCTAGACTGGTTTGCAGGGAAAGGGGTTCAGTTGGGGGTCTCTGTTTTGGGGGTCTGCGCAGTGAGGATTATGGTATGTTGGGGTGCCCGTCTTTATGGAAACAAACACCTGGCTCTAACATGACATGCGGTTTAGGGCTTTAGATTTAGGATGCTCCACGGCTAAGCACATTGGATTTAGGGTTTAGGGTGCGGGGTCGGCATCCCCATCGTATGTCCTGGTGGGTGAGTAAATGCCCAACAAAAAGTTGCATCCTATAGCGCCAGCTCAGGCTGTCAGCAGACTCCCCCAAGGCCCTGTCCCTATATTTCATGAAAACCCAACTACTTCTGATCTCAGGATGAGAAGGAGAGTGAGCCGGAGGCCTCTGAGGCCTGATGCCAAAGCTTGCAGCATGGGGATTCGAATCTAGGGATTATAGTCCCCCTTAAGTAGATAGAATATGGCTTTGGGTATATTAGAATAAGATCCCCCCACACACGCTGTTCTATCTACTCAAGGGTGACTATAGAGTTGTGGGATATCCGACAGGTGTGCACAAAGTGCTCTTGAGGGCCCCTCTCATGACGACTACTTATATCTAGGCCTGTGGGAGGCACATGCCCCACTCTGGTCTGGGTTGCTGTTATGGAACTTAAGCTAAGTTACTATCATAAGGAACCCTTTTTTGTATTGTATAACCATATTATAGTGACTTAATTTAAGGTCCTCAAGCAGCCCAGTAGTTGACTTGAGTTTACTGGGGGCCGGCCCGAATCCGCAAATTCCTTCGTTCACGATCCTGCGAGGATGCTGGCAGCGGCGATGAGTCTGAGCTTTGGCAGACCAAGGCTTGATGACGGTTCTTAGTATGGAATACGGGAATATAGTCTAGAAGAGTTTAGGGTAATATAATCCCTATATAATCCCGATGTGATATATTGCCATTTTCCCTACTAAGAACCAGTAAGTACG
The DNA here is from genome assembly GCA_905231905.1 of Symbiodinium pilosum. Taxonomy (NCBI): domain Eukaryota; class Dinophyceae; order Suessiales; family Symbiodiniaceae; genus Symbiodinium; species Symbiodinium pilosum. The sequence continues at coordinate 28,764 of CAJNIZ010043225.1, forward strand.
GTGAGCGGGCTTAGTCAGTGCTCTGCTTCTTCGTCCTCTGACTTCAGCAGCCAGCGACTGCGAATACTACTAGTTGTCTCCTAGTACCCGTATAGTTCCCCTTAAGTAGATAGAATATGGGGTTATCGGGGATCTTATTGTAATAGACCCAGAGCCGTATTCTATCTACTTCAGGGGACTATATCATGATCACTACCGTTACCGCTGCCACTGCTCAATTTGCCGCCTGCGGCTGATAGTCCTGGTCTTGAACTTATGACAAAGACTAGCATCAGAGGACCATGCCCCTCTGTTGCGAACGAAAGCCTCCATTCATTAATGCGTATTCCGCCCAAGTATGCTTCAGGAAGTCTGGTCGTTTGGAGGTGTGTTCAGCTGGAATATGCTGGAGACTTTGCGTTAGCTTCAGAACCCCCACCCCCAAGGCTATCAGCAAAAGTAGTCTGAACCCTATGGCAGTTCCCAGACTCGGCCATTCCGAAGCCGATTCACTGGCGACCTCAAGTCAGATGAGCCATAACCTAAACTCCATCAAGGGGGGTTATAGAGGGGACTACTATAGGGGACTACTATAGGGGGGATACTAGGAGCTTAGACTATAGCTCAGATCAGGCTTGAGTGTTTTTCAAAATGACCATTAACTGATTTGCTTCCTACGCTGGCTAAGGTACCCAAGAAATCCACATGCTGCTTGGAACTGAGGATCAGCCCCATCCTGGTAGCGAAGGATCTGAAGGCCGGACTCGACATCGGCTTTGCGTGCACAGGGCATTAGGGCCACTTTTCTAGAGTAAGCAGAAGCACTCTCTCAGAATCTTATGTAGCCCTATGAATACATGCCATATATTGCCAGATGGGCTTCATGAAGCTGTAAAACAACATAACCCTAAAAGTATGACAGTCGAATAAAGCTTCTTGCAGGCATATCTCACCTCTTACAAATTGTTTCACGGACCCTGATTCGTTCTTGTTAGCACGGACCACCATACAGCATCTTACATGCCCATTGAGCTTTCTGAGCGCAGCAACCCCTTTGAAGCACCAATTTGGAAACACCCGTCTGAATGCCCTTGCATGTTTGGTCGAATCTAATGCCCTTGTATTGACACACGCCTGGATCATAACCCGTCACCCTAAACCCAAACCTAAACCGGAACCCCTATAAACCCCTAAACCCTAAACCCTATCCCCAAGTCTCCTGTAGATCCCGGCGCTGCTCGCCGGCGTCTGGGGCGCCTCGCGCGGCGCCTGCGGCGGAGCCACCGGGAGCTGCGCCAGGCTCGGAGACGGCCCTGAAACCCTGTGTAGGGTATAGGGTTTGGGGTTTAGAGGGATTAGGGTTTAGGGTTTAGGGGTTTAGGGTTTTGGGTTTAGGGGTTTAGGGTTTAGGGTTTAAGGTTTAGGGGTGCCCTTTGGGGGGTCCCAATAATAAGGATTATGGTATTTTGGGGTCGATATGTAGGTCGTCATTTTGGGAAACTACCATCGGGGTTGCTGTGAAGGAACTGAAACTAAGCTACCAGATTATGGGTATATTGCTATAGCAGAGACTAGGATTTCCTTATTATAGAGTTCCTCAGCAGCAGCTCAGTAGTAAGGCCCAAGGTATACATTTCTGGGGATATATAGGGCTCCCACAGGGGTAGAAAATATGGTTGAAGGGGAGAATATGTACAATGACCTTCCAAATACCGATAATGGCAGCTTTGAACCATTAAATAATGGTATATGGCTTATTGTGGGTATTTGGGAGGTCCAGGCAAAGCCTACACTGCACCCTGACTGAACGTTCAAGGTTTTGTCTGAAGTGCAAGCGGGGCTTAACTGAGATACTCGCAGCAAAAGGTGTGAAGATGGAGAGCTTACGAACCCTAAAACCATAGACCCTAAGCCTCTAAACCCTTAACCCCTAAACTAAATCCTAAGCCTCGAAACCCTCAACCTCTCGCAGAGGCCTAGAGTGCTTCCAGGGGTCTAGGTTGAGGGAGGAGAGCCCCAGATGACATTGCGTTTTCTTGTTGCAGTTGAAGTCTCAATTTCCCAAAGTCCTACAAGGGCTCCGTTGGACCTCTACTCGTTTTCCTTGCAGTTGGCCTGGGTGGTTTGTTCAGCATAGCCCTCTAATCCTCTCCCCCACATGTGACGCAAGATCCCTACCCCCTAATGATTATACTACGTAAGCATTTCCCAATTGCGGCAGTACTCCATAATGGAGGGGGGTTAGGTAGTCTTGATCAACCGAAATCCGAAACCCTAAGCCCTGATGTGTTAACCTCCGTGCTGCGTGTCCTTGGTGTGCTTGCTAGCCGGGTGGGAAAAACAAAGGAGGCTCAGGTTTGTCCATGGGATGATCTACAAGGGGCTGTGTTGGGTAGTTGTTACTCAGAGGGTGAATGTAGGTATATGGTATGGGCTTTAATTAAAACCCAAAGGGTTTCCCAGATGATCTCTTCGTATCTGCTATGTAGCTACGTGGGCCCTATGGGGTGGATATCAAGTCCCTCTGCTGCTCTAGCGTAGATTCGCAACATGCAACATAGCATAGATCTCGATTGACTTCGTGAAGTACTGCGCAGCCTTTTGGTTCCTGTTGACGTTCTCTTTCCGTGGTCTCATCTTGAGGTAGCTGGGTAATTTCAAAGTGCACAACTTGACTAGTTGATTCATACACGGCAAGCATGAGTAAACGTGGCGGTGCCTACAACCCACTTAAGCAAAGAAACTTGGGAAGCCTCAATAACCAGAAGAGAAGCAGGTCCTTATGCTCTCACTCGTTCAGGCCTTCTAGGGAGGTGGTTAAGTCTTTGCATGTCATGATAACATGAAAGTCCTAACCAAGCAAAACCCGAGAGGTCATGAAGACGGCAGCTGCCTGGCCAATTGAGTTTAGCGTCTAACCTGCCCCCAGGGATTAACATCTGGAAGGCCCAAAAAGATACTGGACACCCAAGTTGTCAGCCTCAAGCGCAACTGGTGGTATGTGTTGGCTGATCATCATTAGTAACAGTCGTCGTCGTCTTCTTGGTGGTGGCGCTTGCGGAGGCGGGGGCAGGGGCAGGGGCAGCGGCGGGGGCAGGGGCAGCGGGGGATGGCGGTGGTCGTGTCTGTGCTTGCGACCGTGCCCGTCCCCACCCATGGCAGTAGCAGGAGCAGCAGCAGGCGGCCGTGGTGGCTAGTAGTGGTAGTAATGGTAGTAGTGGTAGTGGGAGGAGGAGGAGGAGGAAGGATAGCAGCAACAGGCAACAAATCCGTGGGCGCAGCAACCACTTTAGAGCATATCGTGTGCCAGATCGGACAAGACTAACAATATGCCCGGTGCGCAACCCTCTTCCCTAATACCAACGGCCTCATTACCCTCACAGTGAGCAGTCCGGACATACTATCGTCATGTCCGAGGAAAATTCATGATCAGGGGGTGATTTTTCGGGGAGGGATCGGTAGGCAAGAAATCAAGGGCTCTCCTGGGACGATACCCCAATAAACAGCATCAAACAACATCGGACTCATGAGGCGCATTTATCCCTCGTAGCCGACGCCATAGAGCGGACACATGACCCCCCAAGCCTGTCAAGAAGTTAGTACAAAAAGCATACGCATCACCCTACATAGGAGACCCCAGTTCTCCCCAAACTACCTTGCCTAGTACGTCCCGTGACTTGGGCCCCTTACCCACCAACCCAAGACCAAAAGCGACAACACGATCCCAGGTTCCGTTTCATTCTGTATGTTCTTTTCCACTTGCTGGTCCGTGTGTAGTGTATAGAGTGTATCTGTATAAGTACACATGACCCTATAATATAACATATTGGTATTACATGTATATATATATACTTGCATATATATGTCTTTATATACGCATATAAACATACATATATGTACATACAAATCCGCCCATAAAAACGAGGAAGCAGAAGCTGCAGAATTATTGGTTTTCTTCGGCGAGGCGGCTCCGCGAAGGAGGAACCTTGAAATGGGAGTTTCCCAAATTTATGGTTTAGGGTTTAGGGTTCCTGCCTTTTCATATTACAGCCAGAATTAGTAATCTAGGTTGGGTCCCCCACTCAGTAGTAGCAGAGAATTTCAAGGGACCCTAGCTTAACGACCTTTACCCGAATGGTCACTATTACTTGCAGTCACCATCAGCGGGATTTGGCCATGCGTACCATTCGGAAGCTAGGTTGTTGCAACGGAACTTCTACTAAGTTACCAATATATAGATAGGTGTGCAAGTACAGTACATGTTGGAAATAGTATGGTTTCTGATGAAAGGCCTCTTCTCAGCATGTCTTTGGTTTGGCAGTACAGTTGCTGCAAACTTGCTTTTCCACTTGCTGTTTGGTCTTTTCACACACATGTGGAATCTTGGGCTTGATCATGAAATTTGCGTATGTCCCACGCTCATATGTCGTAGCCCCGAGTATGTAGTTTCAAACCATGACTTCCGCGCCGTGTTTGTGCGTTGTCTGACAATGAGCTCAGCCTCTTAACTGTGTATGTGCCATGGATGATGGTAGGGATCAGCGCGCCCCACTGCTCACTTCCAACAGGACACCTGCAGTTCATCAGTTTCCCTATAAACCACCATATGGATGGATAGAGTACATGATATGGTTTTCGCATAAAATTGGTAACTCAAGTTAGGTTCCTTGGCATCAACTCAGTAAGGGGGACTCCCCCAATTGCAATGTATTCCCTACATATCCCCAGGGTGTGCACTTGAGAAGCCTCTACAGTGAACCCCATCTTCTCAACATGTCATTCTTTGAGAGAAGAACCCGGTGTATGGATTAGGTTAGCACTCCGCCTACTAACAGTGACGACAAAGGACAAAGACACTTGTATTACGGTCCCCATATCTTCCGAGTATGCCACCACTACCCGAACCCAAGGTATGGGGCAGATCGTGTTGCAAATTTGCAAGACCCTAACCCTAAACACTACTCTTTAAACTTCACAACCCCAAAACGTAACCCCTGATACATCCCAAACTGTTTTCAGGTTTGTAATTATCATATGATTGTGATAGGGTCCTAATTTCCGGGGTTGCGGTATGTAAACACCTATAGAATCCCAGTTCCCATCTGATTCTCCATTATTGGGGGGTAATTTCCCGGATTAACCGTTGGTTGTTTCTGCTGCTGCTGCTGCTACTGCTGCAGCACGTGGGTTACAAGAAGCTTGTTGTCAGACCGCTTTGGTCTGCAGCTGTTCCATCTAGTACAGTAGAATTACAAGATTAGGGTTTAGGGTTTTAGGGTTTAGATTTTCTTTTGGGGGCTTCAGGTATATGGTTACGCTGGCCGCTTCTAACATTGAATCGAAAAATGGACCGTAATCTCGGCAACCCAGCCATCTTGTCAATGGGTAAAGGTTTCGGAAGAGATCGCAGGTAAAAGCTTGGTCATTGGGGATGCCCATGGCGGGACAAGCCGTCTTTCTGGGGTTGCTTTTTTTGGTTCAGTGTCGCTGAATTTGCAACCCAACAGCCTGGTACTTGCTCTACGAAGTGTGCCCTCAAAGCCCCGTGCCGCAAAATGTGTAAGCACACCCCGAGAGCTGCCCGATGAGTCGACAAATTCAGTCTGTTCAGACACAGTTAGCGCAACAGCCTTAGCCATACGTCGGGTGCGACCACAAGGTGGATGATTATGATGATGATGATAATGATGATTAATTATAACATGACAATAGTCATAGAAATAGCAATGATGTAACAGTAGTTGTAATAAAGGTAATAGTAACAGTATTTTTTGCAACATGTCCAAAAGGGATCCTCCACCATCCTCACATATCCCTCGGGTCCATAAGAGTACCCGCATGCGGAGAAAGTCCCATGAGAGATATGCTACAAGCCCAAATACCAAGCTGTGTAGCTACTGGAGCTGAGGAAAGGAGCCTTGACTTCTTTGCAGGCCTTGGTTTAGAGTTAAAGTTCTGATGTGTGCCGTTTCGATTGTGGAAGTCCATACAGTGTCCTACTAGGTAAGACCTCAAGATCTCAATGGGTTCGTACAGGTATTTGAACCTAGATTACCTCCTATTTAGCTACTTGGACCATTGCTGTTCTTTCATATGTTTGGATTTCGTCAGCTCCAATTGCGGAGGTTTGGACCACTTGCCGGAGGTGAGTGAGGTACCTTTCTCCCTCTACCTGGACGCTCACACCTTGCCGCTTTCTAGGGTCATTTCTTACTTTGTTACTTTGTAAATACAAAATGATTACTGACCATGAAAAGACAGGAGTGCAAGAGTCTGTGCCTGAGCTCTTTGTTTGAGCCGCTTTTGTCGCGTCAGGTCTTCCTGGGGAACGTGCAGGCCTTTGCTAAGCAGTTCGCCAATGCTCTGCAAGAGGCTGGTGTAGGGTTGCCTTGACCCTTATAGCCGGCCCTTTTTTAGGGTAGCTAACTGTATGTTGATTATCTCTATATACAAAAATTAAGCACCCTGAACAAAAGGGGGTAGGGTTTGGGGGTTGCGCTTGCCCTAAGCGAGCACCATCAGCACAGTTCTGTTCTTCACCTTATCCAAGCAGTGACGCTGACAGAGGTGTTTTCACCCTAGGGGTCCAGGTGCCTAATAATGATCATATATTTACCCAAACCTGTATCATAAGAATCATAGGTACTTGGACCCTCTGGGTCGGATCCACGACCCAAACCCTAAACCCAAGGTTTCGGGTTAGGCCTCCCGACTTGTCAGAGCAACTTTGATAGCAAAGGCTCTGAGAAAGCTTGAGCCCTAAAACAGGAATCTTCACGAATTGAGTTTCAATGCTTACCATGAGTAGCAATAATAAGAGTATTAGTATTAGTAATAGTATCAGTAATTGTTATACTTATAATGCGAATAGCAACAAAAGTAATAGTATCAATGGCACCAATACTACAATTGAGGCCCAAGCTTTTGTATCCTCTTTTGACTTCCTGTCGGCTAGCTACATGCAAAAGGGTGTAGAAGTAGAAGAACCTGCAACGAATCCAATACCCTTACTTGGTGGGCGGTTGTTTGGAGAAAGTCTTAGGGTTGACAGGATCCGAAAACGGAGTGGCTTTGTCACTGGAGACGGATCCCCGAAATTTCATGGGCCCCACAATCCCAACCCAAACCCGTAAATAGCTCTCAAAACACCTCATTAGAGTATGAGCTGTAATCTAGACTCCTTGTATCCCCCTTAATAAGCCAGATAAGACTCCCCTATATAATCCCCTACATAACCCGCTTTAAGGAGTTTAGACTGTAGCTCATATGCTCTTCACATGAACACTTGCTACTCATCAGTGGTAATGAAGGAACATACTCGCCAACACTTCTTTCTTCATTGGGTCAAGGTACAAGAATCTGCCTACAACGTCAACCCCACACCATGAAAGCCGTAACACGTGAAACTGCGAAAGCTGAACTCCCTAGGGCCCAAAACCCTAAGCACCCTACATCCGCAATCCCCTACATATGCTCTTCACATGAACGCTTGCTACTCATCATTGGTAATGAAGGAAGATACTCGCCAACACTTCTTTCTTCATTGGGTCGAGGTACAGGAATCTGCCTACAACGTCAACCCCACACCATGAAAGCCGTAACACGTGAAACTGCGAAAGCTGAACTCCCCAGGGCCCAAAACCCTAAGCACCCTACATCCGCAATCCCCTACTAATCCCCTGAGCCAGAAAGTGGGTCATCTCTTCAATAGCTTTTTCATCTGTGGTATACGGAACCTCAATACAGGCTTTGAATTGTTAGCTTTCAGTACTTCTCCAAAAGGGACCAGTACGATAAGGAAGCCTGAATCTTCGGAAACATTTGTGACCCTATACAGTTTCTTTCAATGTGCCCTCAAACCTATTCCGGTTGAATAGGCTCCTACAGAGGAACTCTTATTACATCACTCCACATCCCAGTGTCCTTTCAAATTTATGCTCATTGTTCATTTGAGTTTGCAGTGTGCCTATTTAGGTTAATTACGCATATTAATTTTATTCAAACAGGGCACCAGCATAATTAGTACTATTATCTGCGTAGACCTCATCCAAATTGAGTAGGCCCTGACTACATTACCAAGCCCAAGACATCCTCTGATAACCTCTTCACCTTTTGGCGTGATCTATCATCCCACCGTGGTCAAAAGGTAAACCTTCAGGAGTGGGTACGTAGCAACCTTGAACACGAAACCTTCCGATCTGCAAGCAAGAAATACACCCCCCCCCCCGTCCTCTCCCCCCCACAAAAACAAGATACAGTAAACACATAAGCCAACCAAAAACAACATGAACGCCAAACCATCTGATGACCCCTCAGCCCTAAGTTCTCCGAAGCAATGACCCAGGTAAACCCTAAACCATAAACAAAGTAGTTTCCATTGTCTTTTCCATTATCCCCATATAACCTGAATATACACTATCAAAGTATAGTAGTTTCCATGTTCTTGTCCATTACCCTATATAATTCCGACGTACTCCCATATACCTAATCCCTATGTAAACCCTATATAACCCCATATACCTAATCCCTATATAACTCCTATATAACACATAAGCCGAATATAAGCACTGTACAATCCTCCAGGTAAAGGCTCACCATGGTGGTACTCGCACTGGTGGCCAGGGAAGACTGCAGCGAAGTGCTTCCTTGGCCCGGCGCATTGGGGATGAGGTCCGTGAAGAACACAGAGGGTTTAAGGGTCTAGGGCTATAGAAGGATTATGAATAGGGATGTGGGAACAGAAAAAGGACACTACTATATACAGGGTTACTTAAAGTTCAGATGGGTTCAACGTGCAGGGTTTCGGGCTTGATCGGTCCTACGGTACATGTATATTTGGCGGCTAGGGGTTTTCAAATTTCGGAGCCTTGAGGATTGGGTGTTTAGGATGTTGGGCCTTTGATTTTTCAGGCTTCAGGCAGTTGAGCCTTCAGGCTTTGCTCTCATGGCCATGCACATGCCATGAGGGAAGGGCACATCCTATGGGTCGCTATGACTTCATGAAGGCTGTAGCTGCGCATTGTCCTAACCAAGCTCCCAATAAATCTGTTCCAGCCGCTGCGACCCTTGAATGCCACAAATGCGAAAGTTGGGATGAATCCTGAACCCTAAGAAGCTCTGGTCGGCCGCTTCTGCCATGTTTTTTTTTCGAAATTGGTGTCTTCAGCACGGGGCGCCGAGATGAGCTCCATCAAAGCGCAAGCCATCAAGGCCCAAGCCATCCGCTTGTATGTCCAGCAACCCAAAACAACCTGCACCAGAATGACCTTCAGCGGAACAACTCAAAACTCTAAACCCTAAACCCCAAACCCCAAACCCTAAACCCTAAAACCCTTAAGCAGTAAGCCCTGGGGTCCTCCTACCAAGCTGTCTCATGCGCTGCGCAGGCCCCTAGTGAACCGAGAAGGCGGGTCTGCTACAAGAAGGGGGGCAAGGTTCTGGGTAGCTGTTAAGGAACTGAATTTATCTGGATCAATGTTAGGGATCCTTTACATTTTTTTAGTATATGGGATTCCTTGTATTTTTTGTAAGAAGGATCCTTTTTGCTTCCTGGGGTAATGTGGGCTAAGTTAAGTTACCATAATGGGTATATATAGTAAGTAATATGGTTCCCCCAAAGTAGTAGCTTGAATTAAAGTTCCTCAACAGCAACCCAAGCTTGCGAAATCTTCTGGACGTGAATTTCATTGGATGGATGTGCTTCATTTTTAAGGAGGTCTATCCGCATAGAACATTAGAGTTGAAAGGCGATGTAGGAATGAATGAAGGGCAAAGCACACTATAAGATATGTTCAAACCTTTCCCTGATAAGGCGTCAGCACTTGCGAATCAAGGCCCGCTTGCCTCAGGGTTGATTTTGCTTAGACCCATTGCCATACTGGTTCCCGGTAGAAACCTGGGAATATTATCCCTGTAAAATCCTCAGATGAGATATCCCCTCTTTCCCTACTAAGAACTAGTAAGATGCCGTACAACCGCCCCTGCCAAAGTCATGTTCTTGATTCCCGGAACTTAGGGGTACTTTAAACTTTTACTGTTTGCTTACTTGATCCTACCAAACAGCAAACATGTTAATTTTTGACTGGGGTTCCAAGTTCAACGTGGATAAAGTGTGTGCAGCGGTGTCAAGTGGACTACTGCGCCCGTGACCTTGCAAAGGATGCATATCGCGCTCGAAGCCATATTCTGCCCAACATGGGACCCTAAATCCTAAACCTCCCTAAATCTTCAACCATAAACTTTCACCCTAAGCCTCCTGAACCCTAAACCCTAAACCTTGAGTTGCTGCAATACAGCCATACTGGGTAGGCCCCTGGGATATTAGATATTTTTCCCACTAATGGCTTCAATAGGGGACCCTATATATTAACATTTTTCAGAGGGTTTTAGGGGCCAACCCAGAATAATGAACCCAGAACTCGCAGCACAAGGCTAATGCAGAAGGCACGCCCAAGCCTCATGAAGGCCATGCAAACGTCTTAGGCGGTTTAGGGTTTGGGTTTTAAAAAAGGGTTTAGGGTTCAGGGTTTACGGTTTAGGTTGCGCGTGTCTTACATAGGGGTGTTCGTGGCCATTCCCAGTAACCTTCTGAACCCGAAGGTCAGACTCCCAAAGCTGATCTAGAATCTACTCCTTAGAACCATGTAGGAAATATACATATACATATATATATATTGAAAAAATTATATATACAGGGATTATAGGGGCAAAAAATGGGTCTGAATTCTTAATTATTTCTGTTGACCCTCCCAAGGGTCTTCGTAAGCCCAGTAGCACCTTGCGCAGACCGAGCGCTGCCTCACGAAGCCTGAGTACGGGCGCTGTGCGCCAGGAGCCAGGGATCCTTTTGGTTCAGGGATTAGGGTTTGAGGGTTTAGGGTTTTATTTGGGTTTAGGGTTTTATTTGGGTTTAGGGTTTTATTTGGGTTTAGGGTTTTATTAGGGTTTGGGGTTTTAGTAGGGTTCAGGGTTTTATTTGGGTTTAGGGTTTAAATAGGGTTTAGGGTTTTATTAGGGTTTAGGGTTTCATTAGGGTTTAGGGTTTTATTAGGGTTTAGTGTTTGATTAGGGTTTAGGGTTTCATTAGGGTTTAGGGCTTTATTAGGGTTCAGGGTTTTATTAGGGTTTAGGGCCCTCATTCTTGAGGTTCCTGTGGCCTTTCTTTGTCTTGTTACTCCCCAGAACAGGCCTTGCTTATACAAGCTCTGGAGAGAAGATCCCCACAGTTGAAACCCCATATTCTTAGCGGAGGTGGTGCGCGAGTGTCTTAGGTATGGTAGATGACAGCTCTATCCAGTGTTTCGCGCAAGGCACAAAAGGGCCTTGCCGGGAACCTCTCGAGTCCTACTCCTACCCTTAATGTGGCAACATCCAGACCTGTGACCCCAGTTACCTACAGTTTTATGGGTTATACCCATTTACCAGAGGGTAGTTACTACTTAACTGTAGAGAACTGAGAATACGGCTAAAGATTGGGAAGTGGCTGACCCCTTTGAAGGAGCGGACCCAGCAACCGCGACGCTTGGGGCGAACCAAGACGCGCCCCTTCCACGCATTCAACCTAAACCCTAAACCCTAAACCCAAATAATTGCCAACATCATTTTGAGGCCTATCTCCATAAGCATACACGACCGCCAGAAATACACAAGGAATCCAGGACCCATCATGCCGGGTAGTCATCCTGAAAAAGATCTATATGAGCTATAGTCTAAACTCCGCAAAGGGGGTTATATAGGGACTACAATGGGAGTTATTAAGGGGGATACTAGGTGTTTCGGCCATAGTTCATATAACCTCAGTTTACATTTCATGTTCGACTGCCTTTTCCATTTCATTCTCCATCGTTTCCTTGAACTCCTGAAACCTAATGCCATGACGGTCCCTGTTTTACGCCGCACGCAGTAGGGTTTGACCTGAGGTTCGTGCCTTTGGCGTCTTTGATCATAAGTAGGTGCTCAATCAGTAATTAGAGTGATAGTCCCTTATAGTATGACAAACCAATTTATGCCCCAAACATCCTCCAAGGCATTAATTTGATTTCACAAGTGTGTTGCGCTGCATCGCCTGAATCCGAAACTTTCAACAAGGAAAGGTTTGAACGTTAAATCAAAGGACCGGATACTCCCACATGTGTAGCCTTACCAGAATGTACAGAGACAATCGCAGAGACAAGAAGGAAAGAGGAAGGGATGAGAAGAAAGGACAGCAATCGGGGGACCCAACAAGTGCGAGTTGTATGAGTGTAAAGGGGAGGAGAGGCAGAGAGGCGGGGACCCAAGATGGCGCCGGGAGGGTTTGCAAGGGCCCAAAGATGGCGCACGCGGGCGAGTGGGAGACGGGACAGTAAAAATTCGAACCCCGCAAAGGATTTCATCCCTGCATAGTCCCTGTAAAGTCACAATCAACTGTCACAGGACCCCAAAACCTAGACTACTAAAACCCTAACCCAAAAAAACACTGTGCGGCACTTTCTTTTTGAAGCCACCCTAAACCCTAAACCCTACCTCTCTGTGACAGTTGGCCCAGCCCTCAGTTGGAGGCCCTGCTCTCCGTGTCCCAGAAGAGTACAAGGGGGGCTTAACAGCGGGTCTATGGGGATTCTGCACTAGTGCTACATAGGGTTTAGGGTTTTGGGGATTAGCGGTTCCATAGAGTATAAGGTAGAAATTGGTAGGTTGCCAAAAATATGGTGTCTGATTTCTGTCCGATTCGGTCCCTGTGTGAAAACGGCCTGCAATATTTGGTGTGCCCAGAAAGAGACTATGATGTGGACATTCTGCCTTATGAGGGGGCTGACAGACCCGACGTGCTATAGAGAGATATGGAAAGCAAGAAGGTTGGCAATGCTTTACTTAATATCCCAAACCCTATAAGCCCTAAACCTGCAACCCTAAGCCCCATTCGCAGTCACCATAGCTTCCCTTCAAACAAGCATGGAGCCCCACGTAGGCCAAGTCTGAGTAGACTGTGATGTATGCGGCACTCCTTCAGGTTTGCAAGTATTCTTCTCGGGTTTAGGGACTATTTTTTCTAGGGTTTGGAGTTTAGGGATGTTGCCCCACAAAGTGTCAATCAGCTGGAGAAGAAAATGGACAAGTAAATCGAAGCTGGGTTGCTAAAAGTATTTATAGTTGGGCCAGAGCAATGTCCAAGGACACATGGAGCCTACGAGGGCCATGCCTTCTCGAGAACATCCTGTCTTACTGTCGAACCAGGCATCTGAGGGGATGACTCTGCCTCCTTGTCTAGGATTTAGGGGTTTGGAGTTTAGTTTTGGGGTGAAGTGCTTCTGTGGGAGATATTCTTGGGAACTTCAGCCTAATTATGGAGTCCTGGTTTGGAGTTTAGACAGAGGCTTGTTAGAGTTCCAATAATTCCTTTGCACCTTACGTGTTATGTGGTTCCTGGGGGTTAGTAGGGAATAAGGGTGTATATTTGAGTAAGTTCTATACGGATTATCTAGATTCCTGAGCCCTAAACCGTTCCTCCGAAACCCGGTTTAATCCCAGAGAACCCAGGACCGTAAGGCGGCATCCCAACAGCATTGACATCCCCTCCCCAATTGTAGGGTTTAGGGTTTAGGTCAAGGGGGTTTGGAAATTACGTGCCTAAAATAAAAGGCCACGAGCGGAAAAACACATGAAAAGAAGTGGACAATGAAGTCGGATCTGGTCTGCTACAGTGGTCACCTAGGGTACTGAATTTCAAGGCCTGAACATTGATTAATATGATGGTGTTAGATTTTGAAGGAAACTACAGGTACTACTTGTAGGTGGAGACCCTTACTAAAGGGTTATGTAAGGCTTATATGGGGAGCCTTGGGTATATAATGGCTTTGTAAGGCTTATAAAAAGGAAACTGCCCACCTGAAACTTCCTCAGGGTTTAGGGTTTTTGGGTTAGGGGTTTAGGGTTTAGGGTTCTAGGGTTAGGGGTTTAGGGTTTAGGGTTTTAGGGTTAGGGGTTTAGGGTTTTTAGGGTTTTTGGGTATCTCCAATAGGCCTCACAACTTAAAGTGTGATGATCTATGTCCGTACTTTCTATCCCCATAAAACGCGCCCCTTCATGCCATCCCCATAAACCCCTAGACAAACACAGCTTCCATTCGATGTTCCCTTTGAAATGATCACGAGAGCTTAATCTGATACTAGATTAGCTTGATGAACTTAGCCTGGGGGCCAGTGAAGTGCAGCCCTAACCTTGACATGTTCCCTTTTCTTGTCCTTTCGATTCTCCCCTGGCTAGGTCCTTGGGATGCTCTGCATTTTTCCTCCCTGGTGGCTTCGCAGGGAACCTTATATGGTGACCCCAATATAGACCCTCAAAATACTATATATAGTCCTTAAAATAGGGACCCCAAAAGGGTACCCCTAATTTTGGGAAATTACCATATACGAATATTTTTCAACGGGGTTTTAGGGGCCAACCAGTACCTTATTGGTACTTATTGAGGCCCCAGTAGCGAAGCGAACTCACTCCTCCTCAAAGAGATACTTTTATCCTGGGCAATTTCGGTCTTAGGGTTTAGGGCTAAAGCATTCCGGTAGCTTAGGGTTGGTTTACCTACCGGGGGTTGAGAACAATGTGTGCGTGTATATACATATATGTTCATATATCATAAGATAAGGATGATACCCCCTTCTTCGCTGCCAACCCTAGTAAGTTTAGGGTGCAGGGCCTAGGCCAAAAAATGTAAGTCCGCTGCCTGAGTTGGACAGGAGATCAAAGAACAGCTGATGGCTCCTATTGCGCCAGGCACGCCCCGTGCCCAGAAGCACCGGGTTTAGGGACTACGGACTAGGGTTTAGGAATTTGGGCTTAGGGTGTAGGTATGATCCATGAGGGTTTAGGGATTGTGACTCGTCATGAGAATGGCAACATTCACGCATAATTCTTGGATGAGCGCCGGTTGCTGACGTGGCAACCATGGGGATCACCAAGCTGTTCATCCACTTGCATGGTCATGAGATTGCAACATTCACACATAGTTCTTGGATGAGCGCCGGTTGCTGACGTGGCAACCACGGGGATCACCAAGTTGTTCATCCACTTGCATGTAGTGGCCGCAGTAAGAGATGGAGAAGCAGAACTAGCTATTGCGGATCCTAAGAGCGACATGCCAGTGCGTAAGGGCCCAAGTACAAAAACAAGAGGCTTAGGGTACCTAAATCTCAATGTTGAGGTAGACCCCTAGGTATCTCTTTTCTGCTCCTTGGCCAAGGCCAAGTCCTTTCGATTGAGGCTTCGTGTTTGGCTCCTCCCGCGCACGAAAAATCGTTTGAAAGCACAACCTAGAGTAATCAATGTACAGATATAAGGACTGTGTACCTGTTATTTTGCTATCTGTACTACTGTAATTCTTTCTACTGTAGTGCGAGACTACCCTAGGAAGAGCTTACTTTGAACCATGCAAGGGGCAGCGTTTTGCTGAGACGGTCCCATCAGGTTCCCTTAGCATGCGTCCCTTGATATGAAGGTCACACCCAAAATCATCTTGCCAACAGAGCTAAACAAATCAGACTGCGCAACAGCAGCGGGTCCACAAAAAAAGGGACAATATAGTCTTCAAAGAGATGGATCTCAAAGGGTGGGTGGATGGTTCTAGCCGGGTCTACTTACACGTGGCATTAGCTGCTGGGCTATTGGCAGACCCTATAATCTCCTGACAGACCTGTGACCGCATTTTGAGAAACCCCCACGTTGCAGTTTTCATCATGAGTGTGGCTCTACACTACACATCTCAAAATCTTACAATCCAACTTATTTATGGGCAACCCTAAAACGGACTGCGTCTAGAAACCTCCACATCGCACTGGGACAGGAGCAGATCCCTTCGCCAGAAAGTTCTGAGACATCCTATCCCTTGTACTCAGAGGGGATGACAGACACGGTTTGTTTCGGGTTCAGGAACATGGCAGTTTCCCAATAGAGATTTCAATCTACTATAATGTTTATGGGGACCCCACAAAGCGTTTCAAAGCGTCCCTTGTTTTGGGAACCCCGCCCCCCCATGTAAGAGGTACCACAACATTACGTACAGAGCGCAGTTTCTTGGGTACCCTGGTTACTCTAGATAGGGTGTAGTGTCTTGGGCCCTTGGCTTTGTGGCTAGCGATATTGGCGAGCAACTTTCCCCCAAAAATGTATGCAGGCAGCGACCTATCCAAATCGTAAACCCAAAGCCCCAATCATGCACAAAGAATAGTGCACTTCATCTTTGCTAAGAGAGAGTGGACAAACCCTGACCTAGACCCTCATACTCTACTCCGGCTTTAGGATACCTATGTTTATAGTTAGTACCTTCCTGAATGAATGGGCGAAAATAAGCACCCCGAAAAAGGGCCAGGGTGTGGTGTACACCCATTTGCTGAGTCTTTTCTCCGCGCGCGGTTGCTGTACAGTTCACTGCATGCAAGGCAGGCGAAACCATTTCTCCGCTCAGAAGTGCATACCCACGTCCAAGCGCGGCTTAGGGCTTCAGATTAGGCAGTAGGGTTAAGGCTTCCAAAAGATGCAGAAACACGTTTGAGCTCAGAGCTTAGAAGCTTGTGAGATCTAACGGGCAAGCACCTGTAGGCAACACCCACATCTACCTTCAAACCTTAAAGCCTTTTTTTAGCCTAAGGTCTAGAGTATAGGGTTACCACCAAACTAACATTGGGGGCAGGCCGCTCTGAGATTGGATCTGGTAGCGTTGCCGTGCGCCACTGACCCTGCGCAGCGCGGACAGAAGCCCTGCCAGCGGCGTTTGCCTTCACTCCTGTAGAATCCCTATGTGATCCTTAGCCCATCCCTAGACCCGAAACCGTTTCGTGTAATCCCATTTTAGCCCCTAAGGTAGTCTTAGAATTTAAATTCAAGTTCATGCCAGCAGCCGGAAGCAAACACTATAATGAGTCTTCCAAGTTGGGCTGCATGGCTCGCGATTACTCACATATTTGGGTTCAAGGTTTATCTGGACCTACCCAACGAAATATGCACAACTCAAAACTAGATGTTCTGCTTGGCTATGCGACGGTGTATCTTTGCAATCTGGCGGCTCCTCGTGATGAGTCCCTGATCGTGGGAAACTAGTTTCAAGAAGGACAAACCACGAACAGCATTTCTGAGATACCTGCACTGTATCACCTCAACAGGAAAAACGGCTGCCAAGCCTTTGACCCCAAATCCAGAGTCCCAATATCTAAACACCTTCGAACACCGTTTCTGGCAACCCCAAACCCTGAACAGCTTAAACCCTAAACCCTAAACCCCCTGGCTCGGCTTTGAAGAATTCATTGGCCCAGCTGGGGACAAAGCGATCCCGGGCAACGGGCCAGCTCTGCTTGCACTGTTGCAGGTGCTCCAGGTTTAGCAAGTTTAGGGTTTCAGGGATTTAGGAGTTCAGGGTTTAGGGTTGAGGGTTGAGGGTTCAGGGGTTTTGGGTTTTAGGTTCAGCTAGGCTTCAAGGTCTAGCGTGGTCTTTAGCAATCGGGGAGATGTTTGGGATGGAGGTTTCCATGAACAGGGCGGGCCCCAACATGGACCGCACGTACTATAAGCCTCAAACCCTAAGCCCTCAACCTCAAACCCGGAACCGTTATGGTTTAGGGTTTAGGTTAAACCCTTGATTCTAATTTGTTGTCAAGTTTGAGGGATTTCAGGTCGAAAGTTTAATACCTTAGGGCTTGGGAGGGTTCAGCAGGGTGTTTTGGATCAGGCTCTGGCTGCGAAATAGTAAAGAATTGTTTAGCGTCAACTTGCATTGGGCTTGAGCATTTTTTTGGGAGGGGATGTGGATATTCAGAGAAACCCGTTGAGCTATAGTAGCAGCGCATTGCAAATCGATTGCCCTACCTGGTGTTCGGACTCCCCCGGTCTGAAATTAAGTATTCACTATCGTAGCCCAGGTATCTTGCTAGGGGTTGGTCGGGGGGATAAGGGAATACAATCCCTCTATAATCCCCATATCATATACATGTATATTCAAATATTCTTATATATAGAAATTATATAGATGTGTTTTGGTGCACATGTTTGGCACGCGGCCGTTAGGAGTGTTTACTGGAAGCCGAAGGTGATCACTTCTCAGGGCTTTAGAGGAGGACCTGCGCTAGCCTAAACCCTAAACCTTAAACCCTAAGCCCTAAACCTGAAACCCTAAACCCTGAACCTAAAACCCTAAACCCTTAACCCTAGGGAGGACCTGCACTAGCTAACCTGGCTATGCTCGAGAGGAGAGGCCAGAGGCAAAGGCCCTTGAAGCCTAAACCCAGGATACTCCCTTAGGCTCTCAAGATTCTAGGGGTTATATGGGGATATATAGGGGTTCTTTAGGGATAATGGAGAAGAACATGGAAGCTACTTTTTGGGGTTTAGGGTGGGTTGTTTTCAAAATTATGGCCCTTTTTGGTTATTGTTTATAGTACGCCACCTAATAGCTAGGGGTACCAAAAATGGGACCCTAATTTTTGGGAACTACCCGTCTAGATCTACTCAGACCACAGTGAGAGGTTAGACCTGCTTGGTGACATGGAAGTCATCTCGTAGGGTGATCAGGTCCATGATGTCCATGCAACAAAGGGCCGCAAGTTCGGTAAAGCAGCCTAGAGCAAGTCTGACCTTGCATTTCTGAAAAGCTACAAGCATGCCCTAAGGCCCTATACTCCCCCCTAGGTTGATAGGATATGGCTTTGGGTATATTACAATAAGATCCCCATATACCCCATATTCTATCTGGGGACTAGATCCTAACTTACAAATTTGGGGACCACTCCTTACAATGAGGCACATGTGCCAAGCAACCCGGCCCAACTGCTTCATTGCATGGAGTAAAACTTTGGCAGGAGCCCGGACACAAAGCCACAGAGAATTGTGTGCAGTCATATGTATCTGGGGCAATACGAAGCAAATGGACACCTAGGCCGATAGAAGCTCAAATCTCTCTCAAAGCGCTGAAGCCTCATCTCGGAATTTCCTTAAGCAGGCAACCCCAAGTATAAACGACAGTCCTTGTACGGACAAGAAGGACCCCCTGTTTTTGGAAGCCCCCAGAAATCCTACTGAAGCGCTCGACCTCAAGGCTTCACGGGTGATGTCCACAACCCAAGGCATGTGGAGAGTGACTTGCGCCCCACGGTCGGAGTTGAGAAAATGATTTCGCATGGCATGCTCAGGGTTAGAGCTGCACCTGGCATGTCACGGCGCCTTTTGCACATTTTGAAAAAATGGGTTCCCTTGACTTCGTCCCAAACGTTTAGACAACTTGGGCCCTAAACCCCAAACAATGAAATCACAGTTCCAAAGGGACTCTGCACTTGGCCTATCAGGAGCCTGAGGAAACGGAAGAGAAGGCAGAGGAGGAGGAAGCGGCGAAGGTAGAGACGGAGGAGCCAACAGACGCGACTCGACTCAGAGATTGTTGTTACCGGTTGTCAAACCCTGAGACCTAAAACCCTATGTGACTCATTATGGTCGTTTCCATTTTCTGTTCCATTCTTCTTTTATAAGCCTTATGGTGCGCTTGGAACCGCCTAACAGGGCAGAGAAGGCCTGGGCCTCGTGATAGCGTTCCGGGGTCCCTTTGTAGCTTTTGTTAGCCCAACGGTTCAGGGGTTTAGGGTTTAGGGTTCTCTGGTGTACAGATTGGTAGGATTCAGGGTTTAGGGGATGTAGGGCTTCTGCGGTCCCAGCTGCTCAACGGATATCCTCTTCCTGAACATGCTTCTGAGAACTATGCTCCCGTGAAGCACGTATAGCAGCCGCTGATTTTCACAAGCTCCACGACAAGCGCATGGCCAAGGTCATGAATTTCTCTCATGATACTGTTTCTTTGACAGGTCGCTTTGTGTCTTGCATACTTGAGAAGGACATGGTTGTGATGATTTTCAATGTGTAACTATTTTTGCGCGGGAGGCAATTCGAGTTCTGGTAAATTGTTTCGTACGTATACTTTATTCCCGTTTTGAGCGTTGCCTCGTTGCTGTTCATACTTTAATGCGTGCGTTCTCTGGGTCATTCTAATACGGTCCCTCAGTCATGATTGCCTACTCAACGTCATAGAACTGTTGTCATGTCCATAGGTCCTGATCTATTGCAGTCGCGACTTAATTGGCTTGTGAGCCGAGATGCCATCCCTGACGGCATTTTTCGCTTGTTCTAAGCCTTGCTACAAGCCAGAGAGCTCAAAATGATTCATTCAAGGAAGTGAGTTCATCATAGATAATACTACTGGGATCCTTCATATAGTTTCAGTTAAATTCTTTAATTAAAGGGTGTTGGGCAGGGAGAATCAGGCTGGGTTGCTGCTTGATGTACGCTTTACAGTCCTGTCAACAGGAACATGGTTTCCATAGATTCAGGGAGGGGGGGTATCTCTTTCATTAGGGATTCTATTATCTCGGGGGCTGTATTGAGGCCGCCCGTGTTTGAAAACACCCCTCCTATGATAGTGAATCTGCAGGTGCAGGCAGCTGGAACTCTGAAGCCTAAACCTTAGGTCAGTCCCCCTTACAGTAATTGTCATCACTGTAGGCAATAGGAGTTATTTCGAACCGGCAATGGACCCCCCCCTTGAGAAGGACAGTAACTATAAGGGGAAATGACCCAACCTAAGAGCCAGCCATATGAAAATTAATTAGATAGAGAAGAAGATGAGGAGAGTGAGGAGAAAAGAAACCCTTATTCCTAAACTGGAACTGAGGCTTAGGGTCGCATTGCAACGCCAATGACCTAGTATGCGCAGCAATGGAAGAATTGAATATGCACTGGGCTTATGTAGGGGTTATAGGTATTTGGGTTTAGGGCCAAGATGCGCCCCGGACCTCAACTATATTGGGGTCAGGCTGTTATACTCATTACCCTCCCCCAAACCAGGATGGAATCCCTGAAGGGCTCTACAAAGATTACTTACTGTTAAAGGAGCTGTATATAGCTATATGTCCTATGTAATGTACTATAATCTAAGCTCCTTAAAGGGGGTTATTTAGGGGAGCTTCTCAAGGGTTATTAAGAGGGATACTAGGAGTTTGGACTATAGCTCATGTGGGCTTCCATGTTTGCTTGAGGCAGCTTTAATGGGGAGTTGGGTGGGGGCAGTTACTACAAAGCTGTGGGTAGCTGAGGTTGCAGGCGAGGGTGCCGAGGCTGTGCAGGAAGAGGCGGCAAAGGGTGAGTCCGAAGAAAAGGATGCCGAGGAGAAGGCCCCAAAATCTTCTCAGCACAGCTCTTGCATTCAGGTCGTTCTCAAGCGTGGGTGTGGGGATCCCCCTATTCATGGAAACTACCATGTCTCCTATAAGGTGGCCTCGGCCGGCAAACGCAATGCCCGTAAAGGACCGCAGCGCCCCGCAGCTTCTCGAAAAAGTGGCCCCCCGTTTTTGCTGGCGGCCTCTGAGTCAGGATCCCCCCACCCTAAACCCTAAACCCAGTTGCCATCTCGAAATCTCAAAACCCCCACACGATTCAAGATCATCTTGCTGTACGGGCTATTACACCCGAGACTTTCTTATTAGGGCCGGACAAAGGTATGAAAGTGGTGACCACTGTTTAGATGATGCTCTAGCTTGCGCCTTTCTGGCTGTTGCAAAATAGGGAATGAAGGAACGGAAGCTCGCCATTTGCGCTGTTAACAGAGAAGGTAACGCAATGAACCACTCGACCGTCAACTCCAAAGACAATAAACTCTACACCCTAGTCTTCGCACCTTACTTACCCGCAGCCAGATTCAGGCAGAGGAAGAACAGGAGGAGACTCCGGAGGAAGAGACGAAAAAGGAGGCGCTCCAACTTGTTTTGGCTCCCAGACCTTCCATCTGGGCAAATGGGGTTTAGGGTTTAGGGCTTAGGTTCAGGGTTTAGAGTTCAGGGTTTAGGATTCAAGTACTGCAAAAAATGGGGGTATGACCACATTATTCGGGTACTTGGCCCTCTAGGTTGTAGCGAGCTCAACCCAGCTCACCCTACTTGTAGCTATTATTGCCAGAGGGCCTTATCCAAAGCAGTCCGCGTACAAGCCAAGAAAATCCAATCAAACCCGGAGCAAAAACCCAAACCGTGATTGCGGTAATATTATAGGGTTATAGTCCCCCTTAAGTAGATAGAATATGGGGTATATGGGGATCATATTATAATATACCCAAAGCCAGATTCTATCTACATAAGGGGGACGATATGTTGGGGTTATATGGGGATAATAGAAAAGAAAGTATTTAGGGTTGGGGGTTTTGCTGGGTAGGCTTGGCTTTTTGAACCTTGGGCCTAGTTGGCTGTGGGCTTGGGTTGCCAGAAGACATTCCTCCATGCGGCGAGGGCCGCCTCTAAGCGGAAGCCTACCTGAAGCAACCTACCTCACAAGGGTATTACTGGAGGTACAGCTTCTTTCTAAATGGTTTGACGGTTCGGCGGGTGTTCTTTCGTTTCGGATCCCCCTGAACATCCATAAATGCTTGGAGCAAATTTTAGGGAGCCCTCCCCACAACCCCAAATCTTGCCAAGTCCCGGAATTCAGTCAGGAGGCCGAAGCCGCACCCATGGACGACAAGGAGGAAGAGAAGGAGCCTGGCAGACAGAACATGGGGATTCTTCCGGGTCGAGCATGCGGATGCATGCTGTTTTGTTGGTGGCCCGTCATCATCAGTATTGTGATGTTGTAGTAGCAGTATCACAAAATGCGATGATAAGCACAGTCACAATATGTAGTCCAGATCCCTCTCCACTGCAAGATTACTGTCCCCTAGACCGCAAGAGAAGGGAAGTGATAGTTACAAGACAAAGAGAGCCTTTGAAACCCAATGAAGCTACTGACCGGGAGGTTGCTAAGGAAGTTAGCTTAAGTTACCATAATATGGGTATATAGTAGGTCATATGGTTTCCTTATAGCGGCAACTTCGCTCAAGTTCTCTGAGGGCTTTACGAGGGAACCTTACTGGGATCCCGCATGTTATGGGGGGCAATGCAGGGATTTTTGTGTAAGAGGGGAAGAAAAGAGTATATAATAAGGATTATTCACAGGGCAATCCCTCCGTAGAGGTCGCTCCTAAGAGCGCTTGGTTTTTTTCATAGCAGCCTCGAACTCATGGCTTAGGCCGCCCACCGGCGATGGTGGGTGGCACCTACGCGCCGTCAACATCGATGGCGCACGGCGACCTACCTGGACCTGCCTCAGCACAGCCACGGGCATGGTAGGACCCACGTGAGACCCGTTTGCTATTTGGGTAAGGCATTCCCAAGGAGATCACCCCCTACCCCCTTAAATCCTCTCGCCTCCGGCTTTCAGTCCCAGAGCCTTACCTGCACAGAAACTTGGATTTGCAACAGGGGTCTCGCTTTTTTGGGGCCTGCAGGCCTCGGGCCTCCCGGCCTCCTCTAAAGCTTCAAAATCACTCCGGTGAAATTGGCCATTTGAGGGAGGCCTGCCTGTAGGGGCCTTCAGGAGGTCTCCAGCTCACCACCAGCAGCCTTACGCTTTAACTGTTTTTTGCTGTTGACCAAGATGGACCAAAGTGAGTTTAGGCAGGTCCTAAATCCTAACAGGAATAGGTTTGGGTGGTTTGGCCGTCGGGGACGGCGTGGGGTGAGTAAACTTGTTAGATGGCCAGACGTGGCCAGGCCACAGCAGCATGTCGCACAACACGACAGGCTCCACACGATTCTGTGGCATGACCGTCTCTGCTTCAGCGCTATATCACAGCAAGTCGCAAATTAAACCTTGAACCTCCAAAAGACCGGAGATCCGGGCTTGAGCCACAGGATGAAATGTCAGCCTTCCTGGAGGACATCGAGCAGATAGATGAGGCAACCACAGGTTTAGGCTTCAGAGTTTCCGGTCTTCGGAGGCTTGTTATGAAAAGGTGACATAAAGGAAGGTACTCGTATAGTATAGGAAACAGGCCCCGACAATGATGGAGTCTACAATAGCGAGCCTTTAGCCCACCTACCTTCATCCCACCTTCTGAACCCTTTGGTATTAGAAGGAAACCACAGCTCTAAACCCCTACACCCTGAAGCCTTAAGCCTTAAACACTTGAATAGCTTGAAGGCTAAGTCTCAGGTGTTTCTCTTTAAGATTTCGGCGCCCAAGATGCTCAGCATGTTGGTGTGCTGTTTACAAACGCTCACCACATTAAGACTGCATGTTTCAGCCCCCTTGCCCTCAAAGCGCATGCGCAGCTATGATAGGTGGGAATGGTCGTGCGCGCGAGTCACCTCCGCTTGAGAACAGGCGACTGTATCCCAGCGCTGGGCACAATATTGTGCAAGCAACCCCGTGCTTAGCAGAGAGTGTTGCCACCGGGCTTTTGACTCTACGTCCAGGGTCACCTGGTAAGCCGCACTCTGCTTGCATGCCACGCTGTTTCGAATGGTTATTTTGCCCATGGTTACTTTTCCATAGGTCGCTAACCTGGACGGAATGTTGGTTAAAGGATGGTTTTTGCCGTTTTGATTTGCCAATCAGCCTGATGCAGAAGCATGAAAGAAATAAGATGCGCTTTCTTTCCTTCGATGTTGTTTCTGGTCTAAATACCCCAAACCCTAAGCCCCTAAGACCCATTCTGCACCCCCGAGAATGTCTTGCAGGCCAAAGGCAAAGAGGCAGTGGCTGAGACTGCGGCTGCGGAACCTGACAAGGCCCGGTTTAGGGCTTAGGGCTCCTAACTGCCTTCCTAGTGTCTTAGTGGGATCGCAAGTGTTCTCGTTGGGGTACTTGGCGGCGGGCCTCTTCCAAAGACAAAAACTTAGCCTTTGGAATCTTGTTGCTTTTGAACAGCCCACCAAAAAATCAACACAATGAGAACTAGTCCATGTTATTCATTACAGCTTGGTGCGTGCTTACCCTGCGCGCTAAACATCTCGACCTGCAATTTTCCTTTCGCAATGGCGTGGCTTGCAGAGTACCGATCCCCCTGAAGCCGATGACCCCAAAACCCTGAGCCAGCAAGCCCAAAGAAAGCCCCAACTCTGGACAACATCGTTGTCACGCTACCTTCTCCGCAACATTCTTTGAGGTTTTGGAATTATCCACACTCAACTAATCGGGCAAAACCATGGGTACCAATTATTGCAGGAGATGTAATGCCGGGTTTCTCAAATTCATATTCCAACAGACCCCACGTCAACACTTCTTGTTTGAGGGGATTTGTAGGGGTCCCTTGGGCTTGGTTAAGACATGTTGTTTTTCACAGATCTCATAATGTGCAAGCCATGTAATTTTTTGGTGCAAAAAATTCCCGTGAGGCAATGGTCTGGGTGTCAAGCAGGGGAACTGAAGCCTTACCCTGGCCGGCTTGACTTAGTATAAGTTGTTGTTAATGAACCCACAATGCAGTTCTGATATTGAGGAAACGTTATTGCCATTGTTTACCATATGTCCATCTTGTGATAACTTGGTTCAAGTTCCTTACCAACAGCGCAGTATTGCTGCGCTTCGCCCCCAGCTTCGGATACCATGCGCACCAGGAACCGGAGGAGGATGTCAGCATGGAGGTATGCGAAGAGGCTGCAGCTGAGGCTGCCCTGGGTTACTGGAAGGTCCATAGGGAGTAGTTGGGGCAGCCGGATTTTTGAACCCAAAGGGTCCATGTAGCTATGTAGTATACATTCAGGGCCCAAAGAGGTTCCCATATAAGTACCCTAGGGCTGAAGAAAGGTTCTATGTTACTATATACCTACATGGACCTTTTGGGAAGCATTCACCTTATTTTGGGCATTTACAACTTCTATCCTCACGGTTAATCATTACGCATGAGCCTACAAGTAGGCCTTGGTGGTTTACCAAAATCGCTACGCTGGACGTAGTGTGCAAGATGCTTTCAGCGCAGTGTTTTCTACATTCTTTTAGGGAGGATTCTTGAAGGAAACATGGACCCATTTTGTGGCAGGGCTTGCCTTGATCGAAGGCTGTTTGGGTAGTAGATATGTGGGTGGGCATGTGCAATCACTAGTCAGCGCAGTGTTTCGTGCACGTCTCGAACGTCATGCGAGGTAGACTACAGTGACTACAGGCACAAGCGCGTGGATGTAGGAGGGCCCGTTTTTGATTATGGGCTTCTTCTTCATGTGTGAGCAAGGAACATAATGCTGCTTCTCAGATTTTACATCGCAGCAAGGCATGCCTCTCTCCTGCAGCAGGGACCCTCTGAGCCAAAGCTTGTTTACCGCTTTCACAGCTCCTCACATCCTCGGACGTAGCCCGGACTAATGGGGAGAAGCTTGGGCTGATGCAGCGATGATAAAGTTCAATCAGATTTCCTCACAGCCCCGGACTAATGGGGCGTAGCCTGGACTAATGGCGCGAAGATTTGACTAATGGAGCAATGCGCGAATTAGATCAGAACTCCTCACGCCCGTGGGCTAATAAGGAGAAGCTTGGACTAATGGGGCGACGGTAAATTGAATCAGAATTTCTCACACCTTTGGACCTTGTATGAATGTCTATAGCAGATGTCACTACATTCAGATCATTTCTGGTCAGGGTGATACAAAAAAAGTGCCGAAAAGTGCACAAGTTACGTACGCCTCAGAGCGCCCCTCTGATCCACAACGCTCACGCAAGTAAAACATGTGGTAATTTCCCCCCGGAAGCCCCCTTAATCAGCAGCACCATGTGACCTACGAGGGTTTCATGGGAAACCAGAGGTAGTCATAGTCGGCCTGCTTGATTTGTCAAAGTAAGTTTTCCAGGAACTTTGATCAAAAGCCAGAGTGAAAGAATCTCCGCTGAAGTCCTCTTTCACATTTCGCTTTTTGCTAAGGGTGTCATTTTCCCGACGCAGTCTAAATCCAAACAATAGCTAAAGCAGCACTTTGACCCAGCTTTAAGCCCAGCTTGCTCGGTTCTCAAGGCCTGTGAAGTCTGTTGCCGGCCCGAGTCGGTCTCGGAGGAACCTCATACCATGGGAGCTTCCTTAGATTAGCACAATAGGTGTAAAAATGCCCCCCTGGATCAGTAGTTCATAATGTACGTATGTTTTAAGAACCCACGGAAGACCTGCGAACATAACTAAGGCGGTTTAGGATTTGAGGTTTAGCGCGTAGGGCTTAGGGCCTTAGTCTCGTGGAAACTGCGAACTTGTCAAAATTAAGGTTGAGAGCTGAGCATCTTGAGGGTCTAAGCTTCTATACACGCGCGAATATGATGACTTTTGGCCGCTAGTTCCTTTATAGTCCCAAAGTATCCCTGGTGTTCCCAAGGGCCTTTTATTTTCTGAAACCTCCGTAAACGCTAAGCCTCAAACCTAAACCCTATGAACCCTAAACTATCGCAATGCTTATTAAATCCCAAAGAATCCCACTATCAATCCCAAATTTCAAATCACTCCTACAGTAGTTTCCATTTTCTTTTCCATTATCCCTATAGCCTGCCTCATCGGAAGCCAGGAAGAAGCCAAGCCTCATCCAGCGCCAGAGGCGCAGGAATCGACGAAGGAGTTCGTGCAGGGGTCAGAGCAACAAGCATACGGCTTTGGGATACCGTCGTCGTGCAAGTGTTTTCGAGAATAACATACGTAGTCATGCAGACTTGTACAGTACCTGCAGCATCTGCTACACGAACGCGGAAGCAGATCATCCTGTTTTTGCAGGACTGTAGGCTCTATAGAGCCGTTGTTGTTAGTTTGGGGGGGGGGGGGGGG
>CAJNIZ010043226.1:0-12996 GCA_905231905.1 Symbiodinium pilosum
AGGGGACCTCAACAATAAAGAGGGTCCAACAGTACGCAATATAGCAGTATGCAACGAGGGCGTTGGGATAATGGAGATTTTAGGTGGGATTACATCTGCGACCAGTTCGCAAACACAGGCATCACTGATTACTGACTACCGATATTCTTCCTTCAAAATCCTTATGGGTTTAGGGTTTAGCATATATGCATCTACACTAGAGTAGACCCCAAATCCGTCTTACAAATACTTCCGGCCCCTGCATGACACAGGCATGGGTTGTGTTGAACGAGTTTGCTGCTATTCGCGCTATGGCTTCTGTCGTCCTGCTCAATTGTTGCTGTCCTTTGAGCATGATCATGTACAGCATCTATCTTCTCCCCAACACAATTCGCACTACTTTCATGAAAGCTGAGACCAACATCTCCGCGACTCCTAGATCCCAAGCTCCCAAAAGAGCCATCCATTGAACATCGCCCAGTACCTCATGTGCGCCATGCAGCCTGATTTGGGAGTTTCCAAAACTTCTGGGGCGAGTTATTTACCTCAAAATATGGCAAAATCCTTAGTCTAAACTCCTTAAATGGGGTTATATAGGGGATTATATAGGGGACTACTATAGGGGTTATTAAGGGGGATACTAGGAGTTTAGATGCTATATGGGGATTGGTTCTCATAGGATGATCCCTCATTGTTTGGAAGCCGCAGGCTTCTGTCCTCAGCACGACGTGTTGTTTCCGGTCTTGGCCTCAAGTTGGATAGGGTTTAGGGGTGGCTGACTTGCTGGTGCTTGACGGGAGAGTGGGGAGCGGTCACCCAACAGGTCTGTCATAATGATTTCTTCATGAATTCCATCTGTAATCCCTATTATGGTACCTGTATTTCCTCCCCCACTTCCCCTTGATAAGCGCCAGGTAGTTGATTTAGGCTTGCAGACATGAGTACAGGCTACTTTGCGTATTACTGGTGAGAGACAGGCCACGAGTCAGTGTAGTGTTTGTTGTTATCTTGCTGCTTGCTGCTTACCCTGCTGTTTTGATTTATGTGTGTGTGATCACAACGGGGCAGATGCGGCATTGTCCTTGTTTGACATGGATGGATGGGCGTGAATATAGGTTGCTTTCTAGTATGTGGTAAAAACGGAGGGTGTCATTGTAGGGGCACTCGAGAGCGAGGATACATAGATTCGTGAGGCCCTTCTCGCCGACTACCGCCTCAACCAAACACACAGGGCAACCGTATAAACTGTAAACCTGGACCCTACCAAGGAGCTGTCGGTCGTAGAGCACATTTCGCTTTTTACTCAACTGGCTGGACGGCCCATGAGTCTGCTCCCAAGTTTAAGGGGTTGGAGATGGGAGTTCCAACTTCGGCATCTGTTAGGGTCTAGGGATGTGTGGGGTTATTGTAGGGTGGTAAGAACCCCGAACTCACAGAGTCCCCCCCAGGTTGGAAGAATTCAGCCAGCCCTGCTAAGATTTGAATACAGAGGGGCGGCTTGACAATGCTGACCAGATCAGAGAGTAACGTTTAGTGCGTAAGCCTTGATGGGGGAGCTTGTAGCACTCAAGTGTCGAGAGCACCATCTCCTGCTGCTGCTTCTGCTGAGAGTCCAAGAAGCCGAGCATCAAAAAGCAACAGGGTACGGGGATGAGCCGGGATTGATTTTAAGAGAATAGGTATAAACATAGTAACCATCTAACAGTAGTATCAACCTGCCAACAGCAATAAGTAGCAATCCATACACAAGATTTGGTGTTGTACATTCCATGAAATCTGCTAGCCCACAAGTCTGACTCACGACCTTAAACCCAGGGGATCCCAGGGGTACAACCCAAGGTTACCCGCCATAGGGATTGTATAGGGGTTATACAGGGATACTGGAAAAGAACATGGAAACTACTACACGATTATAGGGTATATATATAAACCCTTAATCTACGCGCCAAATGATCTCTTAGCTTTTTGAAAAATTCACAATCGTGTAGGGCTGGGGTCTCCAGAGAGAAGAAACCCCGTCTCCAGAGAGAAGAAACCCTGAAGGTGGGGGCCCTTTTGAGGGTCAAAATTGTGAGCCTGAAAGTCAAGGTAGCGAGGCTTCCCCAAGATGGCCCTAATTTAGAGTCCCCCTGAAGTAGATAGAATATAGGGTATATGGGGATATTATTGTTATATGCCCAAAGCCGTATTCTATCTACTCAGGGGGACTATAGCCCTTGTAGGAGCAGATGTACTCTCCCAGGGTCCCCTTAAAAGATGCCCAAACCCAGGGGTACAACCACAAAGGTACAAGCCTGAAACCCTTGAAATAGAGATTATGTATGCAGGGTCTATACAGGATCTTTGGGGGGTAATGGAAACGAAAGCGGAAACTACTATATTACAGTAGGCTAGACCCCTAAGCCCTAAACCCTAAAACCCTAAACCCTAAAACCCCAAAGCCCAGGTAGCGAGGCTTCTGTATTCCAGCTGGTTGCAGACGTCGGCCTTGCAGCTCGCAACCCGTCTGCGCACATGAAGCTGGTTTACGAATTAGGGTTTAGGGTTCAGGGTTTAGGGCGGAGGATTGAGGATCTTGGATCACCACCCATTGGGGTAACATTGGTGTTATATGAGGGTTCTATGGGGATAATGGAAGATAACATGGGAACTACTTGTTAGCGTTTAGAATCTAGGTTTAGCATTTGACGCTTATGACCTACAGCGTTCAGGGCTTGGGTTGAGGGCTTAAGCGGGTTGGGGGTCTTGTAGGGGATTTAGAGGTTCTGGATTGAGGGCTTATGAGGACCAAGGTTTTGGGTGTCAAGGTGGTCCCTTCTTTGAATGATGTGCCTCAGGAGGACCCCCCACCCTGTAATAGTGGTATAGTAGGAATAGAAGAGGACCCTAATATAATCCCTATTATCCATTATGGTCACTATTACTAGGTGGGGGGTCCACCTAAGACGTGCCTGTAGCATGCTTGATTGTCCATTTTTGGCTGCTATGGAGCTTTGACAATTTGCCACCGTGCTTTTCAGTCAAGTAGGTCACCTTTTTCACTTTCTTGTTGGGGCACCATAGTACCTTGCAAGCCCATACCCCGCAAGTCAACCTTCGTTATTCGTTCTGGGAAGCTAGTAGATTACATTCGGCTCGGCAATGAACCTACCTAATAACCCTAAACCCTAAACCCAAGCTGCAACATCCGGGGCCGAGCTAAGAATTGTGTTGGCTCAGTCTTGCATACGAAGACAGAACTTATATGAGCCGTAGTCTAAACTCCTTCAAAGGGGATTATATAGGGGATTATATAGGGGACTACTATAGGGGTTATTAAGGGGGTTACTAGGAGTTTAGACAAGGGCTCATATAATGACACGGTTGCATTTGCACCAAGCAGCCAGTTGTTTAAGAGACGCTGCTGCAGTTAGGGGCTTTCGGGGTCAAGAATATGCCGTTGCAACATGGATGCTTCTATCATCATCATCATCATCAACATCATCATTATCATTTTCTGACTCATTAATCAGTATAGATAGTATGCCAAGCCCTGAGGTGCGACTTTCTTGGTCACATCCCTGTCGGGTGGCATGAAGCGCAAGCTGTCCGTGGGCTTGGCATTTTCAGGCGCGGCCAGCACAAACCTAGGGATATAGGGGTCATATAATGTCTATATAAGGGTTATATATGATAATGGGATTAAGGGTTCCTACTAGGCGTCCCTCCTAAAGTCCCTGGAACAAAATTTTAAACCCAGGGTTCGAAAGACGCACCCTTTTGAACGAAGCGCTCTACCAAAGGCCTTGAGTGCCCAAAAAAACATAACGATGCTTGTTCTACGGGCTGCGAAAAAGGTTTTGGAAACCCTCTATGTCAGCATCTGCCGAAGGGTTGGGTTGAAAGGTCGTGCACGATAATGAGGTACCTCAAGGGATGCGCGCGGGCATTAGAACGATTTCAGGGGTATAGAACGATTGCAGGGGTATGGGTACAGCTTGAATAGCCTTCAAACGGTTTTCACCTTGCGGGGTGACTTCTAACATGCAATGAGAGGACCACCGATCTGTCCTACCAGGCCTCCAGAGTCAGAAAGAAAGCCTTAATAATCACAGATTACAGGATTCCCTCACAATCCTTTCTTACTGATAGCGCAATGTAGCTGAGGGCCCCAGGTCCTAAACTTATGCCAGCCAACCTGACCATGATTTGCATCTGGCCAAGCCCTGCAGTTTCAGCCCTAAGTCCTGCAGATTCAGGGTCTGAGTTGTGTACAAACCTTATATAGGAGCCCGAATCGGTATCCGCTTAAGTTTTCGTATATTTTTTGCTGCAGCAGCAGCATTGTCAGCAGGAGTAGGAGTAGGAGGCTCTCCGTTTGCATTTGACAGTGTGTCGGAATGCCACATGCAGGGAAAGCTCATTCGCAAAGAGCTAGCGCCACTGTAACGAGAGCTTCATTTTGGGATCTGAACACCGTACTTTGTGCCCACACACCCATCATGCGCTGTGCAGGATTACACGTAGCAGCGTGGCGGGCGCGCGCCGGCCTTAAGGGCAACCCTCTTCCGC
Organism: Symbiodinium pilosum; assembly: GCA_905231905.1. Taxonomy (NCBI): domain Eukaryota; class Dinophyceae; order Suessiales; family Symbiodiniaceae; genus Symbiodinium; species Symbiodinium pilosum. Next base: position 4,531 of record CAJNIZ010043226.1, read on the forward strand.
CACGGAAGACCATCTCCAATGTCCCACTCCCCCAGACCTAAAGCTGGGGTCACACCTCTTGCGGTTCCCGGTAATGGGCCGGCTACGCAAATCCACTCTCCCACCATGCCTCGCCAACGTTGTTAGACGAAATTCGGACAAACGCAAAGCACACGCGCCCGTGCACTACACCACACCAAGAACCGCCCTGCTGAGCGTAACTTTCGCCACTTCACACGGTGATTCATGCGCAATACACAAAGGCGGAATGTCACCCTTGACCTCGGCCCGCAGACCACCACATAGGCAGAGCCATGATCACCGCGAGTGCAGTCATACCCAGCCCAGCCCCTTCTGCAACGCTTGTGCACGCTCACGTTGGGCGTCATAACCTCTGAACACAGTACTTTGTGCCCACACACCCATCATCCGCTATGCAGGATTACACATAGCAACATGGTGGGCACGCGCCGGTCTTAAGGGCAATCGGCATACTTTCACATTGAGAATCCATGTTCTTGAGCATCCATGTCAAATTCCTGCATCCGCCTGAGCAGTTTTTTGGGCACGAGACGGCTGGGCGAATGTGGCGATTAGAACTTTGAATCAGAACTGGGAAGCACGATTCCAGAAATGACAAAATGTGACAGCATAGTGCAAAAAAGGCAACAAGTGCACAAAACTACATTGTCAGAGGAAAAAACGGGCTCCTGAGAAGGAGACTCACTGGTTGTAGTAGAGGTGGGAGCAGCAGCGTTCAGAATGCCCCTTGCAAATGCACCTCGAAGAGCAGCCTGCTATCTCAAGCCCGAGTACTTAATCAAAAGCTTTGCATTTCAGGAGATCCAAATCTGGTGGTGCTCGATGAGCCTACCAGTGGAATGGACCCTTTTAGCCGGCCGGGCCCTTTGAAGAGTGCGCAGGATACATGTAGAATTTCAGCTTTATCCTGTTTAGGGATATTGTTTTAGGTGCCGTGTCTGGACAATCCTAGTCAAAAAATAACCAGGTCATGCAGGCGGTGTATAATAATAAAAAGGGGACTTGCAATGTGGGAGAGGCTGAGGGAGGTCATGAGATTCTCGTCCCCTAGCCAGGTTTCTTCCACTCAGATGAGCTATAGTCTAAACTCCCAGTATAATTCCCTATATAATCCCCTATATACCCCCCTTTAAGGAGTTGAGATTATGGCTCTAATATTAGCACCGACAAAGTCAGGCGTGCCAACAAGTTGCTACAGGGATGTCGCAGGTTTTTGTGGAGGCTTGTGGAGATCCTTGATAACCCAGACCCCTGATTCATAAACCCCCTCCTCCCCTGAATAGGGACTTTAATAGGGATCCTAATATCAAGGCCCTTACAAGGAGGGCGTTCCTCAATCATGGGTCTACATTATTCGGAGCTGCAGGGAAGATAGAGGTTCAAGCGTGACTTCTAACAACTTGTCAGAACTTGTTGCTTTGCCAATTCTTCAGAATGCCAAATTAATTTGAAATTGTAATTTGCTGGGATTCAACACTCCAAGCGAAAGTTCTTCCGAAGGTTTATGGCTTTGAGCTTAGTGTGCCGGTGGTTACGATGTACAGAGCTTATCATCCCGAACTGTGATTGATGTGCTGATGCTTACGTAAGTCAGGAAAGTCAAGCCGCAAACCAGTAACAGTATAGGGGGATGTGTGGGTAATACATGGTGTAATCCCCGGATCCACGCCTGCTACACCTCACGCACCAGTAATTCGAAAGCTGGTGGATCTAGCCGAGCCTTCCACACCCACATCATGGGACCTTCCTCATGGTAAAGCAGGGACCTCTAAATTGGGCGTGTATGCTTGGTGTTGTAATGGGCCATTGGACTCCCGGATAAGAGGCACCATTAATCGGGAACTTCTCTTCTCGAGGTTTTGCCACATGATCAGCCCTAATCCCTAAACCCTAAAGCCCTGCTCCAGACCTTTCCTCAACCCTGAGAAGTGTATGTTTGACACAAGCCATCATCAACCCTACATCACGCGTAGTGAGGTTCTAGGCTTACCCTTAATGACAAATCACGGTTTTCATGAAGAGGCCTATGTAGGTTCCATGTTTGTTTGGGGAAGGGTACCAACTGCTTGTCAAGAAGGCGCGCATTGTGGGACTTCTTGAAATTGCGTCGCGACTAAGCAGCAGACCCGTTTGTGATGATTTTTGAGGCGATTATATAGGGCCTACTGTAGGGCTTTCTGGAGATATGATTTGCTTTTGGTCTTGTTGGTATATCAGGCATCACACTTTCCACAACCTGTCAGGAACATTTTCAGACCGCTACATGATGACTCAGGCATAGGCACTTAGACATGAGCTTTGATTCCCGATTGGTAAATGACAAAGGCGCCGTAGGAGCTCAGAATTCGCTTGTTGACTGTTGTGGACTCCATAGTTGTGGAGAATATTACTAGCCTTGAGATTTTCTGGGTTGCTGTTAAGAAACGGAAATTAAATTATCATATTCGGGAAACCATATGAATTGCTACATATTCCCATTATGGTAACTTGGCTAACTTGGCTTAAGATCCTGAACAGCAAGCGAGTTTCTGGGCCAGGGCTTGAGGGTTCCAGTGTCTACCGAAGACTGCCCACACCCGCCTCACTTGCAGAAGAAATTGCAGTCTCCCTAAATAGGGGGACCCCAACATAGACCCCAAACGGCTAAAATCCTGATTATTGGGACCCCAAAACGGTACGCCTAGTTTTGGGAAACCCCCCAAATCCCTAGTAATCGGATCATCTCTCAGCTCCAAGATGCGTCCTTCGAGGGTGTTATGTAATGGGGGATTATCTAGGGAGTAGTTTGGGGAGAAACTACAATATTATATAGGGTTATTATAGGGCTAATATGGGGGTTATATAGGGGATGATGTAGGGGAGTATGCTAGGGGCTGCGAAGGGGGATACTCGGAGTCTAGACAGCAATTCGTATACCTCCGGCAATACTGCTACTGGACGGGATCTCGCATGAGCCGAGAGGGGGGGTTTCTCCAAATCATCCGTTTCTAGTGTGGATGAAGGAAATCTTGCAGCACCCTACCCTAAATCCTACATGAGCTATAGTCTAAACTCCTAGTATCACCATGAATAACCCCTACGGTATAATACTCCGCTATGTAACCAACTAAAAGGAATTTAGACTATAGCTCATATAACTTGTATAAGCTACCCTATAATCCCAGTTTCCATTTCATTTTCCATGTTCTTTTCCGTTTGATTCTCCATGGGCTAAATATAACCCATATACCCCCAATCCCAGGCTTCGGCCCCTAGCTTCGAGAACCCACCTCGAGATACCTATACCCCCCATAAGTTGTTGTTAGCACTTTACTTGGGGTTTGAGTTTGTGGGGTTGACACACCGAGGAGCGACTGCTTCGTGTACTTTGGGGGTAGAACCACTAGTAGCGGCGAATCCAAGCAAAAAGACAATGGATCATGAAACGGGAGTGAGTGTCCTTTGTATTACCTCTGTTGTTCCCTGGTAATCCTGGTATCACTTTATGCTACTAGTCCCCAGAATAGTCTTTTCCACGAGCACGGGCTCTACATCTATGTGGGCTGCGTCAAGACACCAACCGATGTGGGCTCAGGTCAGGGCCGTGTGATGCTACTGACGACACACTTCATGGATGACTCTTGCCCGCTCTGGGTTCTTGAGCCACGTTTACAAGCTCCGAAACATGAAGACATGGACATCTTGCAGGTTTGCTGAGGCGGGCTTAGTGTGAGCTGTAGGCTGAGCCTCGGTACTGGCCAATTTGTATGCGGCTGGGCTGACTGCGTGTGGGCATTTAAGCATGTGCTTCAACATCGGTAGCAGATTCATCACCGTCATCATCGTAGCCACAATTGTTTCGTGCTCTCGTTCTCAATTGCCTCTTGAAGGCGCTTTAGGCACTCCTTACTCTCATTCTCGTTCGGTTCGATGACATGCGGTCATTCTCGCATTCCTACTATCATTGGAATCATCGCCGTCACTACCGTAGTCCTTATCATCGTTGTGTCTTTTCTACTAGTATGGCCACGTGTTGAAGGAAGCCGGAGTGCTTGGCGACCGTGTGGCCATCATGAGGGCAGGCCTGCAGGGAAAGTGCACTGGTTGTTGCCATTGCGAAGTCTTGCTTCAGATCTGTTTCATAGGGTTTTAGGTTCAGGTTTTAGGGTTATAGGTTACGAACCCTAAGCCGCAAAGGCTTCTTGAATTTAGCAGCAGTGAGGCTCTTCTGCAAAGTTGAAGTCCCTAAGCCTTGACTCTTAAACAAGCTGACAGCAGGGGCGGCTTCAAACAAACTTTGAAGCAGCTCTTCTACGTTCGTTCTGTGCGGACCATGAGGAACAGTAAGCCAAAGAATGACCCAATGATGGTTCATTCTAAGACAGAGTTTGTGTTTCGTGTGCCCACTTTCCGGCAGAGCCTTCATGAGACTAGTTGCCAAGGCGTTTGGCGTTTCAGAGAGCCAAGCTACAACTTTGCGCTCAGGGGTTAAGCTGTAGGTTTCAGGGTATCTTGCATAGCCGCAAGTTCCAACAAGCCTTATGGGGCTTAGGGAAGCAGATTTAGAAGCTGCTTCAACATGGCATGTTTACCATGATTTAGGAAAACTACCATATAGGAGTCATTAACAGTGATGGTTTTGTGAAAGGTCCTTCAATTGCCGGGCAGAAGGACTTAGAGGCTCAGGAGCTAAAGCTTGCGCTCGTTTAGGGTGTCCGGCCGAAGGGTTTATGAACATATCGAAGCTTGCAACCGATGCAGGTGCAGTGCAAGCTTGTGGAACGCCAAGCTTTTTGAAGCGACGTTTTGGTTGTGGCTATGTGCTGACTGTTGTGCTTTGGCATGAACAACGCGGCAGAGTAGGCTTTTGGGGAGTCTCAGGGTTTAGATGATTTGGTTGGATCCGTTTGATCTGGAACAGTTTCCAGCAAGAGGCTCCCTTGGTTGGGGCTTCTCATATAAGCTATAGTCTACGCTCCTTAATGGGGCTTATAGAGGGGATTATATAGCGGAGTATTATGGGGGTTATTGCGGGGGATGCTAGGAGTTTAGACTATGGCTTCTATGGACATTCTCGAACTTTGGGGGTGATGTTAGGGCTCCCGATCTTGTAGCTGCAGTGTGGATGTGTGCCTAGAACTATTGGACTGTCATATCTAGGGATTCGGATTATGTGGAATTATGTGTCATAGTGTTTGGCTCCGCTTGCAAAACCTGAATGTGTTTGATCTGGATATGGAAAGCAGTTCATACAGGTATGCAGGCATTGCAGGGTGGAGGTTGTAGAGGACGGGGCTTAGATTCCCGAAGAAAGAAATGGCGTCTCACAAAGGCTTGGGGGCGGATTCTACGTTTCGGCACGTATTGAAAGTAAGAGAAATTGCTCAAATTGTGAAAGCTCTCCAACAAAAAACAGCAAAATCATCCCCAATGATGATCTGATGATCTCATTAGTACTTCGATAAGCACCCATTTTTTTATTATATAGGTCTGAATCATGCGGAAGATTGCAGCAGTACAACCCTTGTGAAAGCAAAGATCTCCATACCTCAGAACTAATTCTACATAATCGCCCTCGCAACCAATAGGGCCATACGGAATAGCTGTTGCGAATTTGGCAAGACTTGAGCTGGGTTTGGTTTGCAGTTCTGCTGCCAATGACCTACTGGGACCATAATCTGGAGAACAAGAAGGAGGTCTTTCTTTGAGTGCTTGAAAACCCCTATGCCCCAAGCCCTACGAGCCTTAAAGTGACCGCTGTGCTGCAATATTACGCCAGAGGCGTGAGGTGGTGGAGTCAGGACATGATAGCTGGTCATGTTCTCAACCTTAGTCTAGGTACCCGTAGTACATTTTTCCCGCTTTTATTTTGTGGTTTCCTTATTAAAGCTGAACATAAGGAACAAGGCTACTCTAATTACTAAGGGGTTACCGGGAAACCTAGTAGTTCTTGGCCTTGCAGGGCAGTGAAGGCTGCATCGTGAATTTCATGGCAGCCCTAAAATCATCTTCCCGTCCATTTCTGCTCTTGGCTCGGCTTTCCATGACCCAGGTCGGTTCTAGGCGAGGTAGGAAACAGGTTAGACATTCGAGCCATGAATATGTGTTATCATGTAACCTGAACTGTTGTGATGCTGCTTGTGTTTTTTTTCCCAGCCTAATTTGTAGGATGTGAGCACTGCTCATGAATCAGAATAGCTTACCCCCCCTCACAACTTCAATCGTGGGACACAATCTCTCGGCCGAGGGGAGTCGTGTGTTGTTAGTTTAGGGCTTGGGGCCTGGGACACTTTGACCCAAAGACTGTGATTGCTGACCACTCTCTCAGGTCATGCTGGAGCGAGATGACAGCCACGAGCCAGTCAAGAAGCTGCTCTTGTCGATACTGCAAGGTGATGTCCAGATTTCAGGACCCTACTATTGTTTGTATAGCCACTATGATTATTCTTAGTACTACTGGTTCAGATCAGAGAGTTTACTGCGCATCCAGCTTTATACCGTAGTTTCCCAACGTTAATAAACAGGGGGGAGGGGGGACCCCCAAATACTCTAAGTCTTATTTTAGGGACCTTGAAAAGGTACCCCTAACTTTGGGAAACCCCGTACCCTATATAATCCCATATAACCCTGTGTTATCTCAATATAATCCTATATACCCCCCCCCTCCCACCCACCCAAAAAAAGGAACCCACCCATATATGCCTATCTCCCTAAACCCTAAACCCTAAACCCTGAACCCTAAACCCTAAACCCTGAACCCTAAACCCTAAACCCCAAACCCCCTTGGGAGCCGGGCTCTATCTCACCCTCCCAGCCCTAAACCCTAAACCCCAATCTAGGGTTTAGGGATTTAGGGTGTGGGGTTTGGGGTTTCGGGTGTAGGGTCTAAGACCTAGACTAGGGATTTAGCGATTTAGGATTGAGGGTTTAGGGGTTTCAAAAATGACAGGGTTGTAGTCTATTAGGCCGCCTATCTATGACCCCCCCCCCCCTCTCCCAATATTGGCAAGACCTGATTGGCAACCCGGTATGCTTGTTGTATAAACAAGGAGTTGTTTTTTTGAGGTGACTCATCAAGAGGCAAGCTAGTTGAAGGAGCATTCTTGCACGGTGGTTTGTTCAGGCAGTGCACTGGGTGCCCTGGAAAATTGGATGTAGAATACATGTATTTACCGCTAATAGCTGCATATGTGAACGTCTAAGCGTGCTCAGGGATTCTTAGGGGTCGCTTTTGAGAAGCTTTCTCTTAATGGGAGGGGATTGTCGAATTGGGGGGTTCTTGTTTTGGGAGGGCCGCCCTTACAAGGTGCGGTGCTACGGTAGGCTCGGTACCCTAAACACGTCCGAGGGGTTGCACAAAATCCCGAACTTCGGAAGGCGAGCTGTAAGCAAAACGGAACCGACCTTATGGCCATTTTGGGGCGTGGGCAGAATTTTCATGCGTCATCCCTACGTAACTCCGTTTTCCATTTCATGCTCATTGTCTTTTCCATTCGAACCCGGGGGATCATGATTGCTGTCCTTGCCAGACTAGCTGTTTCAGGAGTCGGCAAGGAGATCTTGGCCAACGTTCCGATGGAGAAGGAGCCACGAAAATGAACTATTCCCAAACCTTGATTGCTATTCTTGCTAGGGCCTGTTATACATCGTATTTCTAGCTTAATCATAGTAATAATGAAAGTAACAAGAAAAGCACTAATAGTGGCAGTAACCATGGTAATAATTGCGATACTTGTCTGCATTGTAGCCAGTACTCTACTCTCTCTGTAGGGGCAACCTATAGCACCGGTATGCAAACTTTTAGAAGAACAGCACCCGCTTCAACATTCATAACGCATCTACTTGAGTTGGCTTTCATCCCATAGGGGTGTTGCAAGGTCATCTAGAATGGTGATCCTCAACCAGCTCAAGAAACCTGGCAAATCACATCCTAATAAGACCACTGCTACTCATATGATCCAATTATCGCACGGTTGCATCATGATGTCAGGAATATCTGTTATCAGGCGGGTGGGCAGCATTTATAGGGCAGGTGACTACGAAGAGCCAGTCCTTGCACATCTGACAAATCTGACAACCCTTCTTAATCAGCGCATTGCGTAGTCTTTACAGGTGGTGGCTAGTGTAGGAAATGGAGAATTTGATCCCTGTTATAGTCTACTTGATAAGTCACCAACAATCGTCAATTTCAGTCTCTACTTGCCACGAGGAAGACACTCCTAATTCCCAAGTCTTGCCAGGAAGCAGAGCTGTCCTCCTGCCTGTCAGCAATCTCTGAGAAGAAGGCAGGCCATAAACTTTTCGCATAGAATTGTACCGAAAAGTCACGTGAGTGCTAATCACCAGGACTTGGTGGTCGTAGCAAGAGCGTAACAATCTGATATCTCCATCCCCGTAGCCATGCTTATCACCCCAACCCCCCCCCCCCGCACTAATCACCAAACAACAGTCGTTCCTTTGAGCGAA
>CAJNIZ010043226.1:18183-31948 GCA_905231905.1 Symbiodinium pilosum
TTCATATAAGGTTTTTATAGGGGTTTAATTTTTCTGGTGTTGTATGGGATTATTTGGGGCAGGGTTTGGCAACTTAGCGTTTGGGGTTGAGGGGTAAAGCCAAGCAAAGGATCTTGGGTTTGGGGGTTTGGATGCAGACGCCTAAAATGATAGATGGCTCGATTTCTGTATCTAGGCTGGGATCACGTACATCTCTTTTTTTGAGGATTGGCTCGGTTGTGAAAGATATTCTCCACACCAGATAGACCCCAAACACAAAACCGTAAAACGCGTAGTGCGCGCCGCATAGCCCTCTGTCTCTTGGTGTGGGCAGACGGGCTCCTGAGGGCTGTGCTTTGTACCAGATAGGCAGCAAGTTGTTGTTCAAGAGCTCCTGTACTAAAGCTGCACCCCTCTCTGGGTGGATTGAAAACTATCTGCTGTCAAAACATGAGCTGTCAAAAGCAGGGGGACAGCAAGTTGTTGCCCTCCTCCGCAATTTCTATCAGTCTGATGCCTTGGACCAGGGTGGAGGTAAGCTACTGGTGGGCCCAGAAAGTTCTGTGGGACAGAATCCCTTGTCCTCAGGGGTGGTAGCACTTGGTACATGTGTTCGGACAGAATTCCGCCCAATTTCAGCCCAGGTTATGCCAAATCCAGGCCAGACATAATCGCGGTTAACCGTGAGCCAGCCTGATTTTGGGAATATAATTCCTGGCGGGGTACACTGGAGCGGCAGAATGTTTGAGCCGCAAGCTTGACGAATGCCGTTCCCTGACAGCGCCCATCGAGTGATTTTTGAGAGTGCCGCATTAGGACATTCACTTGTTGGCATTGAATTGTTGCAGGGTGCGTTCAGCATTGAGGGTTGTGAAGGTGTTCGGTGCTGCGCGCGGAAACCGGTGCTGTCTCGAATTCTTGGTTTGCTTTGGGAATCTTTGGGTTGCTTAGTCGATCTGAGTCGTTGGCTCTTCTCAGAACCTTTGTCGTTGATGCACGTCTCTACGAACCAAAGCCTAAGGCAACTCAGACCCAGGCATTCCAGCATTATGGGACTTTTTTTGTTTTTGTTCGCCTGCAAAAGAAGTCTCATCATTAATTGCTGCCCGCCCGCCTGGCTTCTTGCTTGAAGCTTTACGGGATTTAGGAACTAAAACTTTGGGATGGGCTGTATTTCTGTATGTTTGTGGGTGGAGGTGCATATCTTACCGCAGTTCCCGCAGTCCAACGTAGAGGTGTAATTCCTGTAATCAGCAATTACCCGGATCCACCCTAAACCCTAAACCCTGTGGTTAGTAAGCCCCATGGACCTCCAAGTTGGAAGGTGGCACCGTCATGCAGCAAATCCGGGCGCTTATGGAGCGCCGTGCTGCAACAGCCACGGACTAAGAAGCGGAATATATAGTTGACGAACTTGGCCTTCAATGAAGGCTTCATTGGGATCATGCGGGAAGAGTGCGGGGATTGCAGGGTGCTGCCCCAAAGGAGGACCTGATTTCGATTTGAAGGCTCGGAGGGGGATCTTGGTTTAAAAGGATAAGGAGGACGCTAAGCCGGAAGCCTCAAGAAAGCTGATCGCACCCCAGCAGAAAACCCTTGAAACCCCAACCCTAACAAGAGTTATTAAGTTCTTCTCTCAACCAGGACCCTCCTTGACCCATAATTGGGGACATATGGTCCCCAATAATGGGTACTTAGGCCCTAATAGAGGGTAGGAGGAGGGTCCAGGAACATGTACCTAAAAGAAGACTGGGCCTGAGCTTGAAGGCCTTAGCACATAGCTGGGCGCTTCAGGATTTTTCCGACTCCGACGGAATATGGGGGTTTCCCGGAATTATGGGTACCTTTTTGGGGGCCCCCATAAGAAGGATTATAGTATTTTGGGTCTATATTGGGGTCCCCTTATTATGGGAAACTAATTACCATATGTGCAGCCATGAGGCGCTTCGAGACCGGAAGATGTTTCTGCTTGGATGCTTGCTACCAGCCGCTTGTGTTGCAACTAATTAGATTATGATAGGTTTGGTGGTGGCATCTCGTTCGTAGCTTACCCCAAGTGAAGCTTGGAAGTTGCTACGGTGCAAAGCCACAGCCGCAAATCAATTCGCGAAGCACTTCGTCAACCACAGGGGCTATGAGAGGATTGCTGTTTTCCTTGAAAGCTGTAACAGGCCAGGTTTGAGGGAACAATCAGACGATTGCTCCGTTTGGCTGCTGTGGGGCTGTCAGCCTTGTCTCTGGAGGGAGTGCCCCAAACCCAAAACTCGCAACACCCACCGACTCTACATAACGCTACATTACATGACCCGGAAACCCAATACCCTGCCATCAATTGTCCTTCCTGCAGCCTGCAGCGGCCTAGCAACTTGATTCATAGATATCCTCCCAGTAGCCTCCTGAAAGGGTTGGGTAAACGTCAGCAAAAAGCCTCACATTACGTTGGTGTCTCCTATCAACCTTCAAGCATCCCCAATCGCCCCTTCCTCATGGATGTTCTGGACGGAGTCTCCTTATCCTCGCTCATCCCAAGGGGCCTCTTGAAGGGGTGGTATTTTCCTTGACTTGGTTTTCGTGATTTAAAGCCTTGTAGCCTCATTGTACTTCTGGCTGTTATGGGAGCGGTTCATGCATCAGGCCTTCTGAGAAGCTGCAGTTGCAATGCAGTACCACGACACTACAAGTACTATTGTTGGCGGACAAGTTCCTCCATGACCCGAAGTTTCTCAGAATATCATTGTACCACAACTCCGAGGAGGGTGTAGATGGAATTTAGGATCTTTCTGCATTTTGTCCCTCAACGTGCCAGCTGCCAATCCAAGCTTGAGGTTGTGAGCCTCAAAAGCTCACACCACACCATCCCAAGACAGCATGAAGAGAATATTATTCATCAGGAGAATGATAATAGAACACTAACAGTACTCTAACAGTAATAGTACGAATAATAGTACGAATAATGATGGTAGTAATAATAAGTAGTGTTTCCAGGGCTCCTTTTAGGGTGCCATGTTAGTTTGGGCTTGCGAAACAAGCGCATCGTACCTTATTGTAAATACAGCTACTACTGTCAGCAATTCTCCTGGCGGCTGAGGCATCATAAACTAAAAAGGACTGAAGCCAAGGGTCCTGTTTGGCCCTCTGGCGGGGAATCTACAGTCCCCTCTCAGGTGGTGGGCGTGCTCTTCGCAACTTCCTTTGGAGCCTTGCTGGTGTCCTTGGGATCTCCGCCACAGGGCCCAGGACATGCTGATGAGCATAGGAGGGTTCCCCAAAAAGTTGCAGGACTTTTTGCAGGGGTAGAGGAAAGGACTCTTGAAATGCGTGTCCTGTTGTGTCAGAGCAGTCAACCAGATTGAGGTGTATATATATATATATTCATCTTATATCAGAGAGTGAGAGAGAGGCTGGAATGCTTTGATTTCGAGATACTTGAATCTCCATAGTGGCAGGTCGGCAACAAGTTCATGTTTTGGGGAGATCGAATTTCCTAGATATGTGTAGTGTAGTGGCGTAGTGCGCTCATCCCTCGGGCCGTATCCACCCAAATTCAGACCCAGAAAAAGAGTTGTAGGTGTACTGTTGCTTTCTCTCCTGTTGTTGTCATGATAGGCGCTAACAGGATTATGACGCGCGATTTGCTCCTGCATACTCAGGCGGTCAGTTTCAAACCCTTTCCTGCCGCTGGCATTCTTGTCATCATGGCTGCGTCCAATCGCATTTTACATGTTGGTGGAAGCTTGACCGTCATGTAGAATTTGGATGCTCATGTTTGATGCATCCTCAGCACGAGCCTTTCATTGCTCATCTCAACGATGCTCGTGTTACAGACATTCCAGGTGCCAAGAATGCCGTTGGTTCCTGTACATATGCTGTGGCTGCCGTTGTTTGCAGCGTGTCTATAGCAGCTGCAGCGGGTAGTATAGCAGCTTTAAACGGACGCCCAGAACCTTTTGCTGCGTTGTCAGCCTCTGTTTTGTTTCAACCCTGGAATTTGCAACTAAAACGATCCACAACATATGAAACTGTTAGTTGACATCATGCATATGGAGGAGCCCCGGAAGATGTTCTGTTTTCGGTGCACGGAGTTTCTGCAACTTAAGAGACTTGTTGGGCGTTGCAAGATCTTCTTAATTTTGGTGGCATTATGGCGGGGCCCTAAATTTGCAAATGGAGGAGTACCTGTCGCAATGGAGTTGGACAACATGCAGGTAACCGTGGCCACTTCCGAGCAAGATTCCGACGCTCGTGGAGCACGGAAAGAGGTTTGCCAGTAACTGTCTGTCAGTGTTTCTTCAAGATTTTCTAAGGCAAGTACAGGACGGGAGTTGCCATGTAGGGACCTTACATAAGCTTTAAATACCCCTTATATAACTCCCCATGACTCCTATATACCCTGTATACCCTTTATATAAACTCCCCCCATTTGAAGCTCCCTTGCTGTAGTTGTTCCTAAGATGGAGGGAGCTGCACTGCTAGGATCCACTTGTAGCAAGGACATGCAGCAGACATGATGTCCCACGTGGCCGCCCCAGAAATCAGCATAGCACGTTTTGCCACAATCACAAGATGATGTCTACATATCCCCTATGCGCCTTCAGGATGCTTTTTTGAGCAACTTCAATGCGCATGGCATCATTAGAATTTGCCACTCGCATGAGCTGGCTCAAGTCATCATTGTTTCAACCATGAATCCCAAGTATGTGACTGTTCCATATAATCATTTTGGGGAAATTCTCCCCCCATTTCCTTAGGATTGTTTCAGCGGTTAGTCTAGTGTAACCCCAAGGAATGGTTAGAAATCGATTTTTTGTTGTTGGTCTAGGGGATTACTTTTCTGGCGATGCTAAGAGAGTATAATAAGTTGTTTGCAGGATCTTTGGGGTATCCCGGAAGTAGGCGCAAATATGAAGGGTGCATCAAGTGTGAAGTTGCTGTTTAGGGTTTATAGCTCCCCTCAAGTAGATAGAATACGGGGTATGTGGAGATCTTATTATAATATACCCAAAGCCATATTCTATCCACTTAAGGGGGACTATAGGGCTCAGTTGTTGCCACTGGCATGTGAGGACATGGAAGGCGCCATTCTTCTCCCTGATCCTGACAAGGATCCAACTGTCTCGCTCAAAAAGTTCCTTGGACACACCAGTCTTATTTGCCAGATGACCTATCAACCCAAAGACCAAATAGCTCCCCCTCTGCCAACCAGCCTTGCTGGTACGTTGATCTTTGACAGTTGCGTATCCCAATTTTTATTTCTCTAAACCCTACACCTCTAAGCCCTATGAACCCTAAACCACTGGTCCCCTAAACCCCTGAACTCCCCGACAGTAAATTTCCTGAGCCCAGGCAAAATTTCAAGTGCAGCACTGGTTGGTTTTCCTATTCACCCAGCGAATGCTCTGTGCCCCTTGGCCATGTTTGCCATGTTTGCAGGTTCCGAGTGATGCAGGTGCCTAAATAGTTGTCGAAGTCCTAGGCTCCATACTGATAGACCGGGTACCGCGAACAGACCTCGCCATGATATAAGCCCTTTATCAGAAGTCAAGTCCATTATAACCCTACCATGACCCATTAGAAGTAGGTTCCCTGACCCATCAATAGATCCAGGGTTCGTCAAAGTAGGTTCCACGGACAGTCGCATTGCTGGTTCAACTGCAGATGCAAGCCGAGTACACGGACCCAAATACTAGGGTCCCTTTAACGGGGTTATAGGGGGATATGTAGGGATATATGGGGGATGTATAGGGGAATATAGGGCCCAAATAACAGGGTTTTTAGGGCCCAAACACCATTGATATTATAGTATAGTACTTGGGCCCTAAAACCTATTATTTGGGTCCTTGAGGCTTAGGTTTACGGGCCCGGGCTGCGGCATAGAAAGCGTTGCAGTGGTAGGGCTTATCCCCTACTCCCAGTCTAAGGTTCCTGGTTTGAACAGTAGCCGCAGCAGGAAGCACATGGGAAAGCCAATGGACACCATTCGGCAAAGATAGTCTATTCATAGATGCTAGCGATGCCTCCCCGAAGTTTCATCACCGCCCCAACCCACCTACTACGACGCCCTGTAGGACCCCATGTGCATTGAGAAACAGATCTACCAGGAGGAAGCGCTAGAAAAAGCCTAGGGGGGTGACTCAGCGATGCCATTGGCCGTATTTGGCAGCATTGCAGACCTGGGGCCTTCATTTTCCGGACAGCCCTAGTGCTATGGCACCCAAGGCCCCCCCATGAACAAAAACTAACAATCCTGAATCCTCCTGTAAGAGCCTGTAGGGCTTTCTGCAACAGGAACCTGACTGCCTAAGCCCTAAACGCCCTCAAAATTGCTTAACCCCCTGATCCCTACCTACTTTTTATGGGTTATGATACTGTGCTGATGGGCTTATTATGAGCTTCTAGTATATTGTATAAACCTTAAGCCTTAAACCCTAAACCCAGTGTATATTACCTAGCTCCAGGGTCCCTCAAACCATCCTCAACCGCTCGACTCACACCCAGGTCGGGCCAGACTAAGGACTACACTGGCTATCCGGCACAGTATATGGAATCCTGCCAGTAGCCTGGCGAGACTCTGCTTCTTTTGTTGAAAAGAAAGTGACTGAATAGGAGGTGGGGACCATTACAAGGCCCCAAACCCTCAACCCTGAGACTATCCCTATATGGGTCTGTTCTAGGGATCTGTTCCACCATGCCCTGTGTAATCACTTGTGAGTGTACTGGGCTGCTGTTAAGAAACGTTTTTAACTTGCCATAATAAGGAAAACCCAATTATTTACTGTATACCCATTACGGTAACTCAGGCTAAATTCCTTAACAGCAACCCAGCTTAGAGTTCAGGACTTGGCTGCATGGGGAGCGTAGGGTTTGAGGTCCAATGTTTGTGCCCCTGACCCCGGCCCCAGAAATCGCTTAGGGTTGACGTGTCCGTATAATATGCCTGAGGTTACCAGCTGCATACCCTAAAGCCCTAAATTTACCCTTGTTCGCCCGCATGGGCTCGAAAGAACGTCAACCGCTCGTGCCAGAATCCATTGGTGTTACCCTTAGGTCTTAGGGCTCCCGCAAAATTGCGTCTCAAGTCACCGCCAAATGGTTTGCAAGAAGCCTATACAGTGTGCTTTCTACAGGCCTCCCTTCACGAATCTTCCCCACAAAGGATTGCGAGCTTTTCCTATACCAGCATTTGAGCCATAGCTATCGTGAAGAAAAGTCCAGACCTCTTCATAGTTATGCAAGTATCTCGGCCAAGAATAGATTCTTCACTGTAAGGCAAAGACAGGCAGCTATCACAATGAGCTGTAATCTAGACTCCTTGGAGATTGCTATAGGGGTTATGGCTCATATCTGATTAGATATCGCGTTCCGTTGCCATCAGTTTGCTCTTGCTGCAGATCCACTGGTAAGACGGAAGAGCAGTGTCAGACGCGCTGGTATCAGCCGCATGGCCGCTTTAGGAATTAAATGGTTGTGGTTTAGTGGCTTCTTGATGGGCGATACAGGGATGGCCGATGGAATGTGGGTAGTTAATGGGGAACATGGGTGGAAGGGGCAAGAGAGTGGGCATTTGGCAGGGGTCATTGGCAAGAGGGGCTGATGCACAGCCAACTTTGGGGAATATTTGGGGGCAGTTTTGAGTATTGAGCGTGTAGACCCCTGGGAAATCCCCATGCAGCATTCAAACCGCGCTAAGTAGGGTGAGTTCACATGACGTTGGGAACCTTGTAGACCAAATTTTGGGCATACCCATGCGACCTGAGGTTTCAGGGTCCAAGGCCATCATGATAAATCAGCCGAGACTTCTCATGACTTGAGACGTTGTTAATCTTCAGCACTTCCCCGTATCCCTACCACTATACCTGGGCGCTACATGAGAAAACAAGCTCCAGGGCTGCAGCTATTCAGTCTCCTGCTTCTTCGAGAGAGTAGGGTGTAGGGGTCTTTTGAAGGCATAGACCACCTAGACCCTCCTCCTACCCTCTATTAGGGCCTAAGTACCCACTATTAGGGACCATATATCCCCAATTAAGGGCACAAGGAGGGTCCTGGCAGTAAGCGAGTCCCAAGTCTCACCTCCCCAGCCCTTCGAGATATGACGATTCCTGAGCTCTATCGCTTGATGATTCGCTTCGCTTCCGAGCCTTCGTTATAGAGGTCCAGTATAGCATTGCGGCTTGGAGGTTTTGACATCTGTGGCCCAGGCATTGCAGCATTCTATATCGGGAGATTCAACATACTGAGGGTGTTGTTCAACCTCTCTGTTGAAGCACTTGGCTTGTACTTACATCAGTTGGCTGAAGGACACAGAGCTCAGATGGTACTTCATTTTTGAGGTTCAGAAGCTTGTGCTTTTCAAGAGAGGTACCTCGTTGAATTTGACGACATATTGTCACTTGGCGCTATTTTCAGCGACTGGCAAGGAGAACGAAAGTTAGGAAAAGCACCTGCCTGACCTGGATAGGATGTCGATTGGTGCCCAAAGGGGCTTTGAAACATGGAATTCTTGCCCAAGCTGTATACTGTTCGGGCTGCAAGGACTTCATCATGCCCCTCAACCCTGAACCCTAGACCCGCAACCCTAAACCTGTCTAAGTTTTCTGAAGCTTGGCCAACCAAAGTCACAATCTGCTTCCCCGGGTATTCAGGTGGAGCGCTGCAGCTGGTGTTTAGGGTTTAGGGTGTAGGGTTGAGTGTCTGAGCCTTAGCCACGATTCTCTCCCTCGGTTGAGATGCGGTCCGCAAAACTGGGGTTCAACATCTGTAGTTGAAAGTTTGGCACCGTGGCGTTGGGAGCGGTTAGCTCTAGACATGAAGTTTTCAAAACATGTCCAGGCCAGCAGGAGCTGAGTGTAAGATGGAGGGTCCATGATGACTACTCATCCTCTCTGTACATTCATATGAACTGATACCACGGTGGTTTGAATCATGGTGGTGGTGTTGTATTCTCAGTACCTACGCACATACTCACGACATCATAAGTGGGGAGAGATCAGCTACTGTAGTGATGGCCACGGCAGCCGCAGTATGAGGTAGGAATGCATGAGCAGCAGGATATTTAAACCAGAACTCCACGCTTGGTACTTACTGTACTAATCACTTTCATTTGAGGATGAGAATCGCAAGAGGAGCATGACGGCCCCCAGAGTAGAACATACGAAGCTTCCCGGGATAGTTCCATTTGTCATCACTCAAGTACAACCAAACCACGCCTCTCTATACGAATACTTCAGGCCTCAGGATCTAAGCCCCTGAACCTGAAGCCGAAAGAAGGACCCCCGCAAGAAATACAAAGTTTCCATTTCAATGGAGCTGAAGATGCTAGGATGGAAAAAGCGAAGACAACTCCACAGGATGTAGGCGCAGGGCATGAAGGGAAAGGTTTGCTTACATGGGGATTGTTCTGAAGGTCTTTGTAGAGAAGGGACCATTGTAAATACATTCCCTTAAAAGGGGATCCCAACCAAGCAGGGAACCTAGATTATGACCATTTTGGAGACAGGTATTTCGAACAACTACCGCATGTGGTTATGGTCCATCTTAAGTAGATAGAATATGGGGTTGATGGGGATTTTACTGTTACTGTGACATTGGGATATTCCATATTCTAGTTACTAAAGGGGATGATACTAGGGCATGACCCAAGGGGTAAGACGATCGTAGCAATCCTTTTTGGATCTACATGGGCCGCGGTAGGGACCTTTCTTTTCCTAGGATTTAGGGTTGAGCAATGAGTTTATAATTTGAGTAACCCCCATACCACCCTTGCTCTGGCCTCTCCGTAGATACCTTGAATCAGACCAAAAACAGGTACCAGGGGACCTAGGGGACTTGTAAATTGGGAATCACAACATCGGACACAGATTGTCACCCGAAAGCGTCGAGACTTTG
The DNA here is from genome assembly GCA_905231905.1 of Symbiodinium pilosum. NCBI lineage: Eukaryota > Dinophyceae > Suessiales > Symbiodiniaceae > Symbiodinium > Symbiodinium pilosum. The sequence goes on from CAJNIZ010043226.1 coordinate 28,045, forward strand.
AAGTGCATCGCAGGTGCTAACAACAAGCTTGTTTACTCGTCTCGTTGTTGTAAGAAGAGTCCACTGCCATTCTCATCTTGCGAGACGAGCACAAGCAGGTGCCTGTGATGTATGACAGCGAACTGGCTGCAATTTTCCTTGTTGTTCATGGCAATGCTACAACTGCTACACCCCTCGTGTTCCGCCTCCTGCCAGCTGCTTGTGGGGATTTAGGGTTTGGACATTTCTAGATCAGCTGCATAGTTTGGAATCCTGCTTGCGAAGAGCAGGTATCCTCTTCATCGACGGTTTTCCTGTCGTTGCTGCAAACCAGACATACGTTGCTCACGGCTTTCCGCTCGCTGTGATCGAGATGTTCCGCAAGGCTCCGGGTAGTATGCCTAAAGGGGCTTGTATTTTTCGCGCGCAACTGAGATGGATAAGCGCTACAACACCCCAGGATTTCCCGTGCTAATAGGTACATACAGAGGTGTATGAGGTTTAGTAGGTTCTGTCCGTCAGAAGTGCGCCACTAAAATTGGAGATGAGGCACGGGCTTGCTTGTTTGGCCGCGGAATGTTTTACCGAACATGGAGGCATACGTTGGTGTTTGCATCCGTGGCAATGGAGTAGTTCGAATTGAAGGTCTGATCGGATTTTTTAACATAGATCCGATTTTCCAGGAGGCATACCGGGAAATCCCTACTCTAAGAAATCCTAACCGTCATACCTGCCTCAGTACAGAATACCCAAACTTTCAAGAGAGATTCCCCACCAGCAACAGGGAATTGTTGTCGACCGCTATCCCTAAACCCTAAACTCATAGTCTGCAGGCTACCGGACTCCAGCTGAAGATCACTGAAGAGTGCTTCGCCACCATATGGGCTATAGTCAAAATACCTTAAAAGGGGGTTATATAGAGGATGATAGGTTATATAGAGGATTATATACGGTTTAGCGTTTAGGATTTAGGGTTTAGGGTTGGGTTTAGGGTCGAACCTCCTTCAAGGGGGTTGTATAGGGGCCTATATGGGGTTATATTGTGGTTTGCCCTATTTGAGGCTTCGAGGGCGCCCACCGAATTCTGCGAAACCTGCTCAGGAATAATGCCGAGAACAATAAGGATGTATTAGTTATATAGAAATTTCATGGACATACTGCTGTTTTTTGAGTATTAATGTAGCAAAAACATAGGAAAACGTGGAAGCTTTCAGGATCACTTGCTTGGGGGGTCAGGGGGACGTACTGTGGTAAGTAGCTTAATAATGAGGATATCTCGGGTTATTTTCCGGATTCTATAAGGGTTATAAGTGGACGCGCTAAGTCCCCTGATGCTTTATACGGGTTGTTCTCAAAATTATGGGCCCGCTTTGGTTTACACCTAATATTTAGGGGTATTAAAAATGGGACGCTAGTTTTGGCAACTACCCTAAACCCTAAACAGTAGCTTTCATGTTCTGTTTCCATTATCCCTATGTTACCCCGATATTCCCCTATAGAACCCTATATATATATATCCCTAATTTTGGGAACTCCCCATATGAGCCTGCAGGTTCCTTTCAGCTGCCTTGGAAAACGCGCCCCTCTAAAGCGGGTTTAGGGCTTTTGGGTTTGGGATTTTAGCGCCCCTCTAAAGCGGGTTTAGGGTTTTTGTGTTTGGGGTTTTAGGGTTTAGGGTTTAGGTAACAGGGATCTCTAGGGTTAAGGGCTTGGAACATCAAATGGACAAGAACACGGGGAATTGCATAAAACATCTAAAGAATCAATCCCTTGTTGCTGAGACCCCTTGTTGCTGAGACTGCGTAGCAGTTGTCTCTGTGCGGTATTGTCAGTCTTCTGCTAGAGGTCTAGGAGGGTGGCGTGGTCCGCCAGGGAGACATATCAGAGAGCCAGGCAACACCGTTACAGGAATCCTACCCTAAACCCACACCTAGACCCTATACCCCAGATCCTATACCCCAAACACTTTAAACCCTTAGCCTACCGGCCCTTGAGATGACTAGGGCTCCTATACTTGTAGAGTCATGGCACCCAGCACCTGCTCCCGCACGCGGCGCTGTATAGTTTGCTGAATGCGGGGTAGAGTCCTGGCCCCGCAGATCCGGTAAGGTTTTTTTCATCCTAAACGGGACCGTCTTTGTGCATGTCCTTGCTTACTTGGTTTCGCCACGTGAGCTTCGATGTCTTACATGTTGCATCCTGAGCATCAACACTTTGAGCCTCCAAAACCTCTTTGCCTAGGATTACGCCAATGACGTCCGCCGAGCAGAAGCACTACAAGACGACGTTGCTTGTTTTTTGTTCATTCGTTGCTGGGCCATGGGAGGCTATATAGGTGCCCTGGGTAAGCTGGTGATCTCAAGTGGTTTCTGCCCATCCACATTGCACATGTAGTTTCCTGTCCATCGTGTACAACTCGTGTACTAGGGGGTCCAGGAGGCTTGGTAAGTATACTTGTAACCTCTAGACATGCCTCTAGTTATCCCCAATATTGCTTGCTGAGTACCCCTGAACTTCCATGTTTGGCTAAAATTGAGACATAGACTCGGCGCCCCCAACCCACACCAGCGATCCCACCGTGAGCCTCTTGCCGCCACGGAGCCTAAGGTACCAAATCAAAGTTGGCCCGCAGACGAATTCAGAAAAACAGGAAACACAGAGGATTGCAAGAATCCTGGTGTTCCTAGACCCTCCTCCTACCCTCTATTAGGGCCTAAGTACCCACTATTAGGACCATATAGCCCCAATTAAGGGTACAAGGAAGGTCCTGGTTCATGTTTACTATATCTGTGAGTTGGTGTTGTGTTTGACTGGCGGGCTGACGCGGCAGACCCAGAAAAAGGGTACATAATTGATCATGGATATCAGGCTTGCCCGTTGCTCGTTACGCGGCTCCCTCATATGGGAGAACCAGAAATATGGGGCCCCAATATGGACCCTGACATACTATAGTCCTTATTATAGGGATCCCCCAAAAAGGTACCCCCAATTTTGAGAAACCCCCAGATGGGTCAGGGGTCGGTTTAGGGTGTAGGGCGTAGGGTGGCTTCGCACTTGTGATGACAGACCCACGAGCAACCTTGGTCCTGCATACCATCCCGTGTAGGTGTCTTTCCATGTCTGACGTGTCAGTGTCCCAGAAACAACCCCAAAGGGTCCATGTAGGTATATGGTATATATTTAGGGCCCAAAGGGGTTCCCATATACCTACTTTAAGGCCCAAGTATACCCCATATAGCTACATGGACCCTTTGGGAACATGACACTTTGAGTACAGATAGTAAGAATTTCCCGCTTGCACTGAGGAACCTGGTCATCCAGACCGTTGCCAGCTTCATGGCGTTGACCCAAGCATGCAGAGGGTTCAGGATACGTGAACGGGCCTGCAAGATGGAGGTACATTTCATGCGTACTAATCCATTGTGCAGACTTCCCTGCTTTGTGAACGCAAGCTTCCTGCGCAGACATGTGCTGGGACTTTTTGTATGCCTACCACTACTCCCGAAGACTGCCCATATGCTTGGTGCAAGTAGAGTCTAACAGTCTAACCCCAGTTATATCCATGACAGGTTAATGACAAGCATTGTAGAGGTCAAAACTGTTCCTCTCGGACACCCGCATTATGCCAGATCTCACATACACCATTGCTTGGAGCTACCATGCAAGCTGCTGGGAATCTGCTCAGGGTACCATTCCGTGAACCACATAGGAGGCTTAAGAAACGCCAGATGGGTCTTTGGCGGTAAAAATGCGGTGTTTATCAAGGTGCTAGGGTGTCAGGTCCAGTGGCATCCAGATGCAGTTGACCCCAAACCGCCTAACCACTTCTAGTCCCCCTTAAGCAGATAGAACATGGGGTATATGGGGATCTTATTATAATATACCCAAGAGCCATACTCCATTTACTCAAGGGGGACTATAACCC
>CAJNIZ010043226.1:39295-57852 GCA_905231905.1 Symbiodinium pilosum
CCACCACCACCACCACCAAGACCACTCATGCATGTTGGGGCAAAGGCTCTTACCGTGGAGGCGTTCAAGCCCTTCTGCAAAATGGTACAGGCAGCTCAGACTCTTGGGGCGGCTATGGGAAGCTTTTTGACGGTTACGGTTTACGGTTTTGGGTTTAGGGTTTGGGGTTTGGTTTAGCGTTTATAGGGTCTGGAATTTTCGATATCAGGGCTGCCCTGTTCCCCCCAAACAAAAGGACGGATCCCTACCGTCAACTTCCTAAGCCCTTTGCCCCGAATGGGGGTTTCCCAAAATTAGGGTCTATATTTGAGTCCGTCAATGTATGCCAAATCCTGAGCCCTCTGCCAGGTACACTGCATCCTCAGCCTAAGAAGTCTTTTCCAAGGGTCCATGCACCCAACAACTAGGAAATTGGAGATTTGGGTGCTAGTAACTGTGGTGACGGTTTTGGGAAGGTACATAATCATTGGGCACCTGGACCTATATAGAGCTTGACCCTAAACCCTATAACCCTAAGGCCCAATCCTAAGCCTCGAGCCGCCATAGCAGCTGTAGGATCGGAATTCCGACGCTCAAGGCTGCATCGCCGGGTCGGGTCCAATTGTGGGCTCCGCTAGTAAGACTCTATATAAACCCTATACTCCCTAAATGCCAAGCCATACTACTATCCTCCCCATGCTAACCTCAGTTAATTAGGGTGCTTTGGGCCCAATAACGGAGGGGGAGAGGCTATTTCAAGCTAGTTCATGTTGCATCCTGAGCAGTGTCAGTGTGATAGGAGGTCCTGAATTGGGGAAGGGGGACACCCCTCAAAACAAATGGGGATCCTAGCTCCGAATAAAATTCAATAGGTGGGATCGGCTCAGGTACAGATTCAGCAGGCTCAAGAAAAGGTTCATCAGCTCGGACAGATGCCAGACATGTTTCAGAAGGGTTGAAGGAGAACGCAAAAGGGTTTCAAAAGGATTTCAGAGATTTCCAAAGACAGAGCTCATGAGGATTTCCTTATCTGCAGCATACTCAGATCAGCTTCCGCAGGCCATGGGTTGAAATTTGAGATCACCCACCGCATGATGCTTGTTCAGAAAGCCCACTACCCTTTTATTCTACCTATAGCTACTCCGAAGCATTATTTGGGGCAGCCCCACATGAATAGGAGTGGGAGTGAACAAATTTGCACAAGCTTCGCACAATTCAGAGCCCCCACACTATCAGGACGTTACATTAAAGGATGACCTTGGGCGGGGGGCGGGGGTCAGCACGGGCGGGCCGAAAGGGGTAGCAGGGAACCCATGATCTAAGGATTCGGTTTTGCGAGTAGCATGAGTAGCGTTACTGGCATAACGGATCCACAGTTCAGTTCATGTCCCGGAGCACCGGAGGGTTCAGGGTTTTAGGGTCAGCGCGGGGGCTCAAGCTCGATGCTGTTGTGACAACAGGGTGGACCCTTACATATTCGAACTCATAAGCCAGGGTTGATAGGCTTCGTGCAGCATGGGGTCCGCTTTGTAGGGGGTTAGGGGTTTAGGGTTTAGGGCAGGGATTCAGGTTCGACATCTTCTGGGCTTATTACCTGTGATCTCACACTAAGTCTCAGAACGCGAAAGCTGACAAGATACTATGTGCTGGGTGAGGGTGAGAGACAACATGAGGCTGAAGTAGCTTGTTTTCTGTAAGGGGAGAATAGGTTGGGCTTGCTAGGGTGCAGTTATCGACGGAATTCTCGCGCCCCTCAACCAAGGAAACTGTTGGCACAGCTGGGCCGCAAAGTCCAGAGTGATCTAGGAGCCGGATTTATCTGTAGTATTATCCTTCCATCATTCGTTCTTCATGCTGTACAATACACCCAAAAGCCCCATTAAACGCATTTCGGCAGTACATCATGTCCAGCAATACAGGATTCAGCGTTGGGGTTTCAGATTTCCACGCCCAGCACCCTAAACCCTAAACCCTGGTGGCTCAGGCGCTGTGTAGACAAAGGCAGTTTCGGGAACTCATCTGAGAGAAGGCCTTTCTTCCAAAGACGCCGCATTTTCCATTATTAGTATAATTACAAGGTTAGTATTGTTATTGTTGGTATTGTTCTTATTCGTATTAGTATTAGTAGTATTATTAGTAGTAGTATTTTGAACTAGCTTCCGCAAAGCTGCAGCAAATTGGAGAGATCCTCAGCCCAAAGCTCTGACAGCTGTCCAAAGCCTAAGGCCCACGAACACTGTCCAGTCCGTAGTTCCCACGAAGATGCATCCGCTCCGCGTATTCTGGGATATACTATTTTCTGCTGTCTCAAGAACATTGAGTGACCCAAAGGATCCATGTAGCCATTCATATGGTATATACTTGGGCCCTTAAGTAGTTCTATGGGAGCCCTTTTTGCCCTTAAGTATACTCTCTACAGCTAAATGGACCCTTTGGGTCATATTTTCTCATTCTGAGCGTGCCCGTAATTATGTTCGGGAACCTGAAAGCTCATGGAATTTGACTCTAAACCTAACATAACCCTATTATAGTAGTTTCCATTTTACTTTCCAGTACCTCGTAACCCCAGTATAACCTTTACATATCCCTAATTCCCCCCTCTAAGTTTGCGCCCTTGGCACCGGCAGGTCGTTGGCTTTTTCTTGCCTGGCTTTCACCTGTTGGATGGTTTAATCCGTATCGCCGGGCGCCACGCGTTCGTCACTTTCATGCATGCGAGGGGTTGCGTAGGGTTCACGGTGAGTTCTGCTCCACTCATCAAATATCCAGCGCGTCAGTTTTATCCCGCAGCATACTAGTTTTCAGCAGAGTGATATGAGAACTCCGAAAACAAAGAAGCGGTGTGTTTTGATGAGGACCCTCGTGCTTTTCCCGAATAGCTGCACCTTACAGGGGAAAGTCGTTTTTCCCGTTTGCCTTGGCCCAGAAGCTCAAGTATCCAACGTTGACAACGGTAGTTGTAGTATAGCTTTGGGGCAAGTATGATAACAATGGTTGGGTACTTGGGCGTTTAGGACCTTATCTGTCTATAGACCCTGGTAGTGATACTTCTGTTCCTCTTTTGACCTTCTGTGATCCCTATTTCATTCTTGTAAAACTGTGCTTAAAGGCTGCTTTTGTAGCGCAAGCATTTCTGCAGAGCATTTTCCGAAGCCATCGAACTCCTGAAGCATAAAACCTTAAACTCAAGTTCTTAGATCCCCAAGGACCCCGCAGATACTGCTGATGGATGAAATCCTACACCACCTTAAGTCCCTAAAGTCCTAGGAATTACAGTAGTTTAGGGACACTAAGTGGTGCAAGATTTCCTCCATCAACAGTAGGACGGACCAGGTGACGTTGCTGCTTCCCCAGGTCTTGGAACAAGTTGCAGACATGTGGCTCATCTGCTTTGTGCGACGGAAAGCGCGGTTCAGGGATGGTCTAGGGTTGAGGGGGGGGCGTAGGGCTTTGTGAATCTGATGTCAGGTAATATACTGCATCCCCATAAAAAGAAAAACATTATAACCTTCTTGTAACCCATTAGAAGTAGGTTCCAGGACCCTCCTTGTGCCCTTAATTGGGGATATATGGTCCCTAATAGTGGGTACGTAGGCCCTAATAGAGGGTAGGAGGAGGGTCTAGGTTCTCAAAATTCGTTAGTAACTTCAGGGTCCCTTAAAGTACCAACTTCGAGGTTGGGGATGTGGGGCTTGAGGTGCCCACAGCAAAAAGTCCCTGTGAAGTAGATAGAATAAAGGGGAATAATATAGGAATAATGGAAAAGAACATGGAAACTACTATTTAGGGTTTAGGGTTATAGTCCCCCTTAGGTCGAGAGAATATGGCTTTGGGTATATTATAATAAGATCCCTATATATCCCATATTCCATCTACTTGAGGGGGACTATAATACCAGTCAATGTCAGGATATTGTCTCACCCCACACTGAAGCAGGATCAAAATGCACTTGGCGCAGAATGCCTTCAAACTGTAGGTTGCCCTACTTGAAGTTTCGGGGGTAGTCGTACGTGGGGATTTTACGAAATCTACCATACAACTAGAGATACCCAATGAGAGCCCCACTTGCAAGCATGCATGAACCGCCAGCACTGGCTGTACTCCCGGCAAAGGAGGCAATGTATTCTAGCCCCCCAAAAAGCCCTGTAAAGCCCCATTGTAACCCCTTGTAAGTAGGTTCCCTAACCCATCAGTATCTCCAGGTTCCCTGACAGCAGTAGCACCCTCACTGTAAGTTGAAAATGGGCTCAGCTTCAATCCTCAAGACCCCTCACCGCTAGCCTGAGTTAGGGTTTACGGTTTAGGGCTCTAGGGTTTAGGTCTAGTATAGGGAATACTTGAAATTAGAGGCGAGTGGGTGTATACAGTTTCGGCATAGTACCCCCAATGATCGAGAATGAAATGGACAAGACAATGGACAGTCAAAGTGAAGCTACTTGGTTTCTTTCTCTGACTCTTAGGGTGTAGGGTTTTCAGATATTGGGCTCACTCCCTTCCTGCACATTGTATGTAGTTGGCCTATTTTGATGGGGGGTTATTCGTTCTTGGGGTGAGATGACTATACTCCCAACATGCTTAGAACCCGAAGTGTGAATTCCCTAGACTTGACCTCTGCAGAGAACCCAGCCGTGCCTACGGTACGGGCTTGATTTTAGATGTTTTTAAACATCACGGTTCTAGGTTCCTTGACAAATGATTTGTCTAAGGAAAGAAGAAAGTAGTTCACATGGATTCACATGGACTCCAGTAACATGGATAGTCATTTAAGCCTTGTCCTTGGCCAGAGAAGGCAGATAGGAAATGATTGTGGAGGGTGTTGGAGGCGCGGTAAACATAAAGAGGGGAAGCATGGACCAACGCTGTAATCAGAGGATCATATAACTACAGAGATGCTATAAGAGTGATATGGGTATTGGTCTAAATTCCCTATAATACGGGATCCTATATTTGGGTTCCCATTATAATACGGGGCCCTATATAGAATTTCCCCCATTTTGGGAACAGTAATTTAGGGAAACTACCATATGATAATCCCCTCCGCTGAAAGTACACCCACCTCCCCCTTACTGATGGATAGTTCCAATATGGTACCAACTACTACCGTAAGGGGCTATATTGTGATTATTCTTCGGGGATCTGGGGCAGGGGTTTAGTCATAGGATCTTTCTTGCACGGGTTGGGCGGCCTAAATCCCCGCATGTCTCCATCAAACGAAGCCGTGTGAGAAGCACACGTCTCAGCATTCCGTGATTATCTAGACTTACTGGTGGTTAGTCGGCGGGAAGGGAATGTGATTCTGGCATAATCCCTAGATAATATGTCCTGTTAGTACTCCCCAGTAAGCCCTATTAAACCCTCAATCCTATATCGCCTTATTCCCACTAACCCCTAGTTAGTAAAAGACGAAGGTCGGGCACCATGATCGTGAGCACTGGCACCAGTTTCGCCTTTGGTAGCTGAAGCACGGCGGCAGAGTTTCAAAAATTAGTCGGGGTCCCTTTAAACCATTTTATAGGGGTTATATCGCGGCACGTAAAGGTCCGCTTAGAGGGGTTTATAGGGCTTAGAATGGCTGTATACAAGGTTCACTGTGCGTAACAAAGAGTACCGTATTTCGGTTGCTAAATGCAGACCCACCCTGAAATACACAGATCACCGCCCAACAATTTCCATGGAAAATCCAGCTGGTATTTTTCTCGAAGAAGTAGAAGCTCTCGTTTGGCGTGAATCGGGAGGTGGGGATACCCTTGAAGGGGTTTACAGGGGCTATATCGGGGCACATACGGGTCCCTTTAAAGGGGTTTATAGGGGTTATATGGGGGTATAAAGGGTTTAGGTTTCTTGTGGGGTTTAGGATTTCAATGGTTGAGGTTTTCTCGTTCGAGTCGGCTTTCCACTGACAAAGTTTTCGGAATTCAGTGCGCTTGGAACCGAATCGGATGTCATCGTGTGGAGATGAACTACAGCGAAAGCTGGATTGCTGTTCTCAAACTTAAGCTAAGTTTCCATAAGCATAAGATGGATATGTAGTAGATAATGCCGATCACTTACGGTCGCAGTAGCTTAGTTTTCAGTTCTTCAGCAGCAACTCAGCAAGTGTGGCGACTCTGAACAGATCATCCCTGCAGTGGCCTTAAAAACGGAAATGCTCAGACAAGCAGGGACCTGCTGTTGAGGGTCCTTGTATGAGAGATCCACATGTTGGTTTCAAAAAGTCGTGGCCCTCTTGGGGAGCCACTACATTATAGAACAACATACCGTAATATACCAGCATCATCCATAATCTACTATAATATACCATAATATACCATAATACACTATAACATACTAATATAAGGGAGTGCGGTGTTTGCGGTTCAGTGTGGGGTTCCCTCGATTTATGGAAACACCTACAGGTCCCAGAGCCGAATGACAATGAGCCAAGCTTAGGACGTTTTGAGGCTGGTGCCCGTTCCTAAAGCAACAATAAAGACATTGTACCCATTGTGGTAATATTATATTGGGATACTGGAAAACAACATGGAAGTTACTGTATTCTATAGGGTTATACAGGGGCAATATTAGGGTTATATTGGGGTTATATTAGGATAATGGAAATTACATGGAAACTACTATTTAGCATGTGGCAGTGCTCAGTAGCGGCATAGATTATGACCATGCATGACATGCTTGTTCGGGATGATGTTTTGACGAGGGGAGGGTTTCTGTTGAATCAAGTCTGGTTCACACAGACTCGCGTATTTAGGCTTTCTCTAATTTTGTCAAAGAAGGTTGAGGTGTAGAAGTACTGGCAAGGAGAAGAAGTTGGATTACATGCAAAGGTGGAGTGGTGGCGCATTTGCGAGTTACGCGAGGCCAACCAAAGCCATACCGCATTGTCTTTCGACTTAGCCTTTCCAACTACCCTCTGTTTAGGCCACAGTGCCCATTAGATTAGGGCCCGATAACCCCAATTAAAGGTACTAGGAGCGTCCGGAGAGGGGTCATATGGTAGTTTCCAAAATAAGGTAGCGCCTGGAAAATAACAACACATGCTGAGCGTCGGCTAAATCTGAAGCTTCGAAGTAGACTGCCAACAGTCTAGATCTTAGCGGGAGGTACGGTACCATCTTGCTCCGGCAACAAAACAGCCCAATCCAAGTGAGCATCTATCTGCGAACTACCAGCTTACCCCCCTAAACCCTAAACCCTTAAACCCTAAACCCAACAGGGGGTCACCAAAGATCACTGTCGAGCTAATCTGGGAAGATGGGTTTTGCACATTTGTTTGCGGGGAGGGGTGGTTGGTATTCCCTTGGTGGCGTCCCTATACGGACCTTTTAGCAGTGAGGGCGCAGATTTACAATCAAAGCACTCTGGAATCTACAGTAATTTAGTGCACAGTATACTTGATTTGAGGTGGCGCGACGTACACACCGTCCACGCGGGATGATACTGATGCCGGGATGCAGATACGTTGGGTGAGGGAAATCTTGCACCAATGAGGATTCCCAGTAGTTGTATGAGGTGTATAGAGTGATGCTACATTTGCTGCATTCACAGCAGCGAGGCTTTAAAAGGTAATACATGTGGCTTTCTGTGGGGCCCTACTGCAATTGAGGATAAATCTGCGTGCCCCTTCTTGGAATCCATGTGCCGATGCCTTGGTCAATCTTTTAAGGTCCTACCTTCCGTGACCCAACAATTTTCTGAAACCTTGATCTTGTCAATTCGTCATGCCTGCTCTGCTGTGGTCTGGGCTTCTGAAATGAAGGGGTCCCTTCTTCGTAGATCTGCATCATGTTGGGGTATGTAGGGGTAAAATTGAGACCCCTTCCGTAACACATGTCAACTTTGGTTTTCATCGTCAGGTACCAAGAGCCAAGAAGGTCTGAGCCTTCCACCCTAATCCAAGCCCCAAGCCGCGTTTGTTTTGTCCTTGTAGTGGTTGAGGTTTTGTTTGGGCTTCACTCGAAACCGTCGTCCCCTGGTTCGACATGTTTCTAGACCTCCTGAACTAGGTCGCCTCTTGGGTTTATGTCTTTTGGGGAGGTTACTTGGAGGGTCAGGGGGACTTGGTAAGTAGGCAAATAATTAGGATAACTAGGGTTACTATATGGGTTATAGGGGTTATTAACCTACTTACTAAGTCCCCCCGACCCTCCAAGTATGTACCCCAAATGAAGATAATCAAGGTTCTGTAGGGACTGGGTCTGCCCATTTGCCTGAAAGCGCAGCCAGCAGCAGGCCCCCACCCAATTACCTGAAGCGAACCCCCGCCCTGAAAACTCCATGCAAGAGTTGTCAGTCTCAAATTTTGCGACATGTGGCAACTGTGCCGCGTCATAGCACCATCAAGATCAAAACAACGGTTTCCCCGTATGGCATTAACAGGACCGCCTTTTCAGAAAAAAATGCAGAAATCGCAGAAGCGAGTAGTGTGGTTCACGTGCTGGCACACATTGAAGTAGACAGCACGCCCAGGGCCAAGCAAAAAGCATGGCCTTAGAGAGGGGGAAGAAGAGAGAGAGAGAGAGAGAGAGAGAGAGAGGGAGAGGTGAGGAAAGAGAAGAGGAAGAAGAGCGTCGGCAGCACCTTAGCACACCTTAGTACCCCGAGCTGTCTCCGTGGCGTGAAAGCCACAAGTCTCCAACACGCTTGGCAAGGTGCTGGTTCACGAGGGCATCCGCATGATGCCTCACCTTAGTACACCTTAGTCCCCGGAGCTGTCTCCGTGGCGCGAACGCCAAAGGTGACGAACATGCTTGGCAAGGTGCTGGAGCACAAGGGCATCCGCATGATGCCTGTTCTTACGCAACCACCCGAAGCGATCAGTAAGAGCGTTGCCCAGAAGCGATAGCAATCGTAGAAGCCTGGCAATGGTGAGCATGGCAATGGCGCCCTGACACAGATTGAAAAAACGGAATTCCGAGTCAGGACCCACTGAACCCATCATTAAATTTCATGCCAGCGGGTTGCAAGGATTGTGCGTCGTATTCGAACTGGAGGCCGGGTGATCGCTGCACCTGGATTGTTCAGCCTTGTAAGTTATAATGGATTGAATCGATCACTTCCGAATCTTTTGCTGGGTGAGGTGGTATTTCGGGCCAGCTTCCAGAAGGATTCCGGTGCAAGACTTGAGAGGGCGTCTTTTACACTCTGAGGTATAATTGCTTTGGACAAGCATGCGTCCTTCGCTGAGCTGACTCCTGACAACCAAGCCCCAAGAACAAGGCTTTTAAATTCATTCTTCAGGGGATCTGAGTAGCTGGAAGTTTTGTCTAGTCCAGCACGCGTGTGAACTTTTGCCGCCTTGCATATGCACTTGCAGTATGTATTGGGAAGGTGGATGCTATCATGTAATGCGGGCAAAGGGCGATGACGTGATTGCAGAGGGGCGTTGTGGTTTACAAAGCTGCCCACCAGGGGATCATCCGGATGGAGCCAGCCAACGTGCCGGCTACATGAGGCGGCTACGGTCACATCCACAGACCATGTTTGGATATCATGAGTCTGGGTAGCAGCTTACGGAACCTACCAATTATATTAGGTTTTGGCAGTGGTGAGAAGGCAAGAGCAGCCAATCTGGCTGCAATATTGATATTCAATGGCTGCTTGAGCGGCCAGCTATCAAAGCTCCTCTACCCCACTGCAGAGCATGAAACTTTGCACGCAAGCACGTTCACCATGCTGGCGTTAGAAAGCCACGATAGCATGCACATCATTTCGGGCCTATCGGCATGGGCCAGAGACGCCCTCATGGACGGGAGCGAAACCCGTGAGCCCGTGATACTGATGCTCATGATCCACCCTCAGGCATCAGCAGCAGGGCAGCATTAAGTGTCCTTTGCTCTCATCGTGCGTGCAGTAGGGCCTTCTCAACGCGTGCAAATCCCAAGCCCCATTCCGAGTTCAGTCTGGAATGGCCAGTTTGAGAAATAGATGTCCACATCGGCGAAGCTGCGACGAGCCAGCCATCGTATGCCTTTTCTGGTCGCATTTCACCAACAAGATGTAGTTAGGCAGCAAAATGGTCTTCTTGTCGTGCACATAACATGTATCAGTTTGGTCCGGCAAGGGCGCAGCAAGCAAGACCAGGTTCAATGCAGTTGCGCATGTCCTCAGGATCACCGGAGCACGTCAAAATCTTCCTTGCAAGGTTGAAAACGAATAGAAGTAGTTAAGCGAGATGTAGATGTGCTCTGCAGCGCGCTTTTTTTTGCTGGCCTATCCTGGCCTCCTCGCACAAGGCCACAGTAAACAGTACCGTGGATCATCCAGAGTGCTCCACCGATCCTTTCTGCACTTGCTCGCGCAATCTTGCGCATGACCGTTTAAACCAACCCATAAGTCCAACTATTTCTTGGCTATTGACCAAATGTGTTGAGTGTCAGGAAGGAGCACAATGTAAGGAGGTCAACAGGCAGCAGCGGCAGCAGCCGCCGCCGTTGAGACCGCACGTGTGACGAAGGATGGCAGCGTTAGCCGCACAGTTGGCATTGCAACCAGTCGGATGATTAGGGCTGCCAACATTTTTCTCCCTTGCGACGCTCAACTCACAACTGAGTGGAGGTGGCAACATATGTTGACTCGCTCGCGGGGAACGCCCTCCGACCCTTCCTGGAAGCTGCAGAGACATTGAAGCAGGCGGCCAGTCTTCTAAATTCTAAACCTTACCTTACCCAGAGGGTCCACATATACAACTATTGGAGAATTAGGACGGAGAATTCCTTCTGTAGTCTGTTTTTGAAGGGCCTAAAATTCCATAGTGGCTTCTGGGTTAGCCTGCATTTCCCTACTTTCAAGCGAGATGTCTTGTCCACAGGACCCCATGAACTGAAGGCTTCAAGGAAACCTGAGGTTTTGACAAACTTCTGCTTCCAGCATAACCAAAAACGCCGCTGTCACCGCTTAAGAGTGAAACGAGTCCAAACAATTTCCACGAGCCGTTTCTGTGCAGTGTCCTGAAGTTTGAGGTTCAGTGTTTAGACCACGAGATGTCCACGCCCAAGCGCAATTTAATGTTCAGCTCCTATACAAGCTTCCTGAATCCGAACCACTCCAAGGCCTCTGTCAAAATCAGCTCCGGAGGTTTGGGAGCTGAACATGATATAGTCATGCCGGCTGTTCGCAATGCTGCTGCGACTGCTGCTGCTGAGGATGGTGCTGTTTTCCAAAGTGAATTTCTATGCTTCAAAACCTTGAAGAGTTTTCTGCAAATGCGGAAGACTGATCTTAAGAGGCAGTTCGGAGGCAAATGAAGGAAAGCTAACCTCCAAGCTTTCTTGTAGGGGCAAGGATATTTTGAGGTTCTTCTGGAGGATTCTTTGAGGGCTGCTTCTTTTGAGGCTTCCTACAAGCCCTTCCCAACCTCAAACCTGAGCCCTGGGCCTAGACCCTCAACCTTTCATCAGACCTAAACGACCCTAAACCCTGAACCCTAAACAGACTAGGGGATGCCGCCAGAGCAAGCGCAGATGATCGATCACATGTTGAAGACGTACGCGAACCACCCTTCTGCAACTCGGCTAGTGTTCACTTCGAGGGACTCTGGACTTAGGTAGTATGCCCATTACAACCTTACTGTAGCCCATTAGGAATACGTTAGATAACCCCAGGGTCCGAAAGGCAGTGTTTGAGATGTTCCTGTGACTGATTTTGATGAATTGTCGCTGGCTTCTGGGCTAATGGGGATTTATTTGCAAGACCTCACGTGTTGATAGGGGCGTTTTGGGGTCATTTTGGCGAGAGCAGAGGGATTTCGGGGGTCCGAGTTGAGGTTTCCGTAGGAGTAATTTGAGTAGGTCCCATGTGGGGGATTCCCAAAATTAGTGGTACCTTTTTGGGGGTCCCCATAACAAGGATTAGAGTATTTTAGGGTCTATAGTGGGGTCCCCCTATTTTGGGAAACTACCATGTGATGGTAAGACCGACCGGGGCCCTGAGCCCTTCAGCACAAAACGTTTACTTGATTTATCGCTTGGGTTCAGTGTTCGTGGGCATACTGAGTTGGGTCAGCAGGCATTCCATATACGGAGTTAGGGGATTTATGAGATCACAGGTTTGCTTTGGGCGACCGAGCCCTCTTCAGGAGAGCGCTGCCCGCCATGCAGTTTCTTACTTGTGGCCTACCGCTGTCGCCCTTGCCTCGTTCATCATGAACGCAGTCAGCATGGAGATTCGTGAAGGCTCTTCCTAGAGGCACGATAGATTTGTAGCCTTAAGGCCTAAGTGTTCAAGGGTACAGCGATCCTTTGCTTCGCCAAAATCTATATGGCAATTATCATTGCCCAAGTCCAAGTACTCGACTATGGGGTACTTGAACCCGTAAGATAAGGAGATTTTGCTGGCCCCAACCCCCACAACTTGGACACTATAGTTATCGTATGATTGTTCTAGGGTCCTTATGCCATGGGAGGACATCAAAGCAACTCAGGGTCGTGGAAGCAGGTTATCCGCTCTGACTTAGAGTAGAGGACATAGGCAGGAGTTGTTGTGAAAGCCCTTATGAAGGGGCAGTTTGGAATATGCTTCCTCAAAGAGGCATCCTACCTAATGACTGTATGAGGACAGCTTTTTTTGAAAATCTGCCACATGTCAGACAATGCCTTGCTCAAACATCATCCGCAACCCCATGCCTCCAACCCGGACAAATTCCTAAGTTCAAAAGTCAGGACCATATCTTCAAAGTTTCCCGCACTAGCCCCCAAAGGTTCTCCCTTAATTAGGAATATGATCATCAGGGCGAACAGGGAGAACCTTGGGGGGGTAGTAGAATCAGAAGGGGGAGTAGGAAGGTCACTCATGACGTTTGTGTAGAGATCCCGGGGATCCAACACGTTCAAGGAGAGAAACCTCATAGTCAGCCGTTCTAAACCCTAAACCCTAAATCCCCAGGATTTTGTGATGCAAGCTGCTGGTGACTGGTTGGTGAAGATGCTTCCGACAAAGGCGCACTTGGGCGGCGTACTTCGCAGCTGGTATCAGGGTAATTCGTTTTGAAGATGGCTCCTTCAGGCACGCAAAATATTAGGCCTTTTTTGGGGGGGCATGAACAGAGAGAGCGGCTTTTGCGAGAATTCCTGGGAGGTCGTGTCAACTTTTCTTGGCCCTAAACACGTTTGAATGTTTTTGGACTCCACTAGACTCTTGTACGACAAAATCTGCTTTGTGCTGTCCAGCTGCACGTGTGCATCGATATCCCTACCCGTAGCACTATCGTGGAAAGAGAAGGAAAGACACGAGTTAATGATGACTTGTATACACACCACAACATGCATGTACATGCATGCAGAACCACGCGTGTGCTGGTATCCAGCTGCATTTTGTGCAGGTGGACGGAGGATTAAGACCGGCTATCGTGATGTGCGATTCTGCAGATCTGTTTTGAGTAGTTGTTTTGTCGGCATTGTCGCGAATCCATTTCAACTTCAGCCAGAAGGCAATGCCAGGAGCATGCTACCGCGCTCTCCCACAAGCATACCTATTTTGGGCACCCTGAGTACTGGGACTGTCTTATACTAGGGACATCAAAAGGGATCATAAGTTGGACAACCTGCCACTTGTCCTATGTTGTTCTTTGGCATGCGTGTGATTTGCGCAGCAAATTTAGCTTGGTGCAGGAGCAAAACAAATGGCGTCAAGCACTGCCGCTCGATGAAAACTAGCCGGTTTAGGGTTTTAGGGTGTAGGTTTTAGGGTTTAGGGTTTTCCCCGCCCAGCCCAGTTGGTGTTGGAATCTTCATAGGATGACACGCTCACAAACACCGTCAGGAGAGGTAATTTACATGACAACCCCCTAGGATTAGAGTAGCGATCAGTTCTGGTCTCCCAAAATATAGGATTGACAATCAAGGCGGATTCCCTTCGGAGGCTCAACGCTCTGCACCCTATAGTCACCCTTAGTAGATAGAATAGGGCTTTGGGTATATTATATTCAAATCCTCACATACCCCATATTCTATGTACTGAAGGGGGACTGTAGCTGAGGACACCCCTGGTGCACAGCATTCCTCCAGGCCTATGGTGAAATAGGGCAATTGGTATCTCTGCTAGTGCAGTAATTGATTTCTGGCCCCTGAGTTACATGGGCACATGCTTTTCAAAACACGCCCTAAACCCGAAACCCAACCTCCAGGAACAGCAGGCATATTTTGCTCTAGTGGATGCGAAATGAGGAACTGCGCCTCTATCCGTGGAACTACTATTGCAGCCTCGTCCAGCATTGGGAATGATTTTTTGCTCCGTGCAGTTTAATGACGAATGCCGGGCTTAGGAAATTTCAGAAATCGCGATTCGGGCTCAAGGGTCTAGAGTATCTTTCCAGCAAGCACCAAGTTCATAATCAGGTCACTGCCATAGGCTATACCCAAAGAGCTGGCCATTCCTGGAGACCCTGCAAGCATTGCACCCAACGCGAATTGTTGTGAAACTTGTGTAACAGGGGATGACTGAGTTGGCGAGAACATCTTTTGCTGAAGCGCCATCATCCGTATAGCAGCACACCCAAGCACGGACTAGTCTTTCCCGCGCTCCAAAACCTGCTTTGATAAGCCTAAACTTCAGTCTTGTAATCCTTCACTCACTGTTTCTGAAGAGCTCCAATCGCTACGGGACAGCTTGCATAAATTGAGGGCCCAGTTCACCGTCTATTATAACCCTTATTATGGGACCCTAAAATGGTTTCCCTCAATGTTTGGAAACCCCTTACATGCGGTATTTGTGCACCACGATTGCCGCAAGGAACTGCTTTGCTTGCCCAAGGACCTTAGAAATCCATTGCCAAGCAGTGCCCTTGTAGGGATTATATAGGGGTTGTATAGGGATGATATATAGGAATGAAAAGAAGATTTACAAGGCGACTTGAAAATTTACACCCGTAGGGGTGCATAACTCGCAGAACAACCGCTCCTAAAGCTGAACTCCACGCTGTTGGAACCTGAGTCATGCCTGATGCCCTATAGCCCTCAGCCATATACAAGATGCGGCCCCCTAGCTTGTGTTACAGGCTGGGGCTGGTTTGCCCTATCTACCCATCTATCTCTCTCTATATATATACATATGTATAGGTTTAGCGGCAGTGGGTTTTTGATGCGCGAAGCCTTAATCTCAAAATCTCAACCTCGTAGAAAGGGGCTCAGACTCATTGGGTAATCTCTTTAGTATGACCCCTGCATGAAGGAAAGGTTTCAGTTGGGGGGGGGGGGCAGGCTGAAACCTTCAACGCGAAAATACACTCGAAAGTAAACGTGTATCTTTGACGTACTCAGAACTATACGAAGAATGTCCTCCATGGGGTATAAATGAGCACGAAGAACATAGACTACAATTAAGAACGGTGAGCAACGTCAGTAACAACAAAAGCAACCGCCGCCGCACAGGATAGAACCCCTAAGGGTCCAACTGCCCAATCATCAGTTGAGTCCTTGGGATTTGGGTAACGGTTGTTACTTGGTTGTAGTAGAGATTTGGAGAAAGTTAGGAACATTGACTACTTGGACAGTTGTTGGTGGAACAGCTAAGGCTGCGTTTGGGTCCCTTCTGGCTGCGCATTCGGACATCCTGGGGGTGAAGCTACCTGACAGAATCATGTACGGTAAGTGCCTCTGGATACTTGCCGATGTTATGTACTGATAGCCCGCATATACCGCAAATACCTGTGTTATATACAGTAATATCGCTAGAATCACAAAGCCCTATTCCAATTGCATAGGCCCTTACCCTGGGGGCCCGAAGGAACGAATCCCTCGTCTCTGAGGATCTATAGATCTTAGGATGCTTTTCATGACGCCTGTTAGGACATGGCGTGTTGTGAGTCAGGGTCTACATTAGAGTCATTAGAGGTCGTCCTCGTATTCAGGGCTTGTTGATTGTTCGCCTCCATCTTTCAATGCTACGTGAGTGTTTACTAAAGTCAGCGGTCCGTTGTCAGGGCTCCCTATAATTAGGACTAATTAGGAAGATAGTATTCTGGTGTGTGCAAGAGGTACGGGGGGTAGCGCACCTGGAGCTTGGGCCATTCAAGAGTGCTTGGCTGACTTTCGGGGAGTTCTGTGGACAACCTAAAATTTCTGTGCGCCACATATGCTGCCCACAGCGCAAGCTGCGGCCTCTTGCTTTTCCACGTCGTAAAGATCCCAACAAGGATGCCTGGAAGCATGCTTTGGCTGCGAAAGCTCAAATCTCGAGAGCACTTTTCAACTGTGAGTACTCGCGTTGTAGGTGGTCCAGACAGGGTCTTGCTCTCACGAAGACCAGCACCCCTTCCCAAATTTCCAAAACGAGAGGACCAGCGGTAGAAGTGGTTGAGAAAAGTCGCATAGCAATGATTGAAATAGAGGTTATAGTAACAGTACGTAATAACAGTAATAGTTGTTGGAATAGTAATAGCAGTAGTCATAATAACAGTAATCGTACTAGAATTCTCCATAGCAATAATAGCAATCGCACTTGTAATCGTAATAGAAATAGTAATAGTCATGGTAATAGTAATAGTATTAGCATAGCAATAGCAATCTTAATCGTAGTAGTATACTGATAATACGAATTATAAAGGAATCGCATGCCCTTCCTTGATGCTCTTTGTCGGAGCTTCGTGAACAGCTTGCTCATGCCGCAGACACCCCCAGGGGTCATTGTAGGTACATGGTATACACTTTGGGCCCAAAGTGGCTCCCTTATCCCAACTGTAAGGCCCAAGTATATATGCTAAAGCTACATGGACACTTTGGGCAAGATTAGGAGTTTGTTCTTGTGGCCAAGAAGCTTGTGCAGCATAGAGTAGTGGAAATGGAGTTGGCGCCTGAAATTGAACCCAACCCGGAAATGCCAAGTCCTAAAACCTCAACGGGCTCAAGCATAACTGTCAATAATTGATCAACTGCTGGGTGTTGCGTAGTTTGCTTTGCAGCTGGGCCTATGATCCGATGCCCGCTCCCTTCCCCTACACAGGTTTACATGTTAGGGTTTACCCTTAACCTAAACCCTTTTAAGGCAGCAACAGGTAGCCCAAACATTCCATGTAGGTACATGGTATATACTTAGGGCCCAAAGGGGGTTCCCATATACCTTCTTTAAGGCCCAAGTATATGCCATATAGCCATATGGAGAGTTTGGGTAGTACACTGTCTCAACCCTAAACCCTACACCCTAAACCTTAAATCCTAAACCCTAAGCCCTCAACCCTAATCCCTAAACCCTCAACTCCCGCCCTTCCCGTAAGCATGCATGGTAGCTGAAACAAGGGGCACCTTAAGCCTGCAGACCTACATGAGCTACGGACGAAATTTGGGTTGGGGGGACCTATACTTACTTAGCCAAGGGAAGAACTTTAACCTTTTTGGGCTTGCTTTTTATGTCTCTATAAAAAAGTTTAAACTTTTTTAGCCCTGATAGGGGGGTATAGGGGGACCTATTTAAGGGATATACTCAAATATAGTCCAGGGCGCACATAGGGTCCATGTAGTAGTTTCCATACATGGCGAGCCCGAATATAGACCCAATAAGCAAACCTTACCATAGGGACCCCAAAACGCACCCTTAAGGGACCCCGAAAAAGGGGGGTTTTGGGTTTTGGGTTTAGGGCTTTGGGTTTAGGGTTTAGGGTTCACGATTTGCGCTATAGTCCTAATATTCCCCTTAATACCCCCTATAAGACTCCCGATATAAACCCCTAGAACCTCAGCTCTAAACCCTAAATTAAGCGGGTTATAGAATCCCTTCATAACCCCCTTTAAGGAGTTTAGATCTTAAACCCTTAACCCTTAATGACCCCCTTTGAGGAGTTGAGACTATAGTTCATTTGCGAGTTTAATTTTCTCAGGCTTCAGGCCAAGATGAAGGCCTTTGCCAAATCTCCTGCTATGCAAGAGAATGGAGACAAGCCCCTTTGGCCAACCAACACGGCATTAGGAGTATGGTTTAGGGTTTGGGGTTGGGGTTTAGTTTTTAGGCCAGCAGGGCATTCGGAGTACCTAGACCTCCAAAAGCAGGTAGAATGTTGTTCGAAAAGCCATTGTTCTACACAATTTTAGGGTTTAGGTAGGGTTTAGGGTTAGGGTTTAGGGATTAGGCCAGCAGATCACTGGGAGTAGGCATGTTCACTATCTGAGGTCCACAATGGTGTGTTTTGGGTTTTGTTTTTAGTATCATACAATTTTGTTACGTGGCCAGCAAGACACTAGGCGTAGTGGTCACTTTGAGGGGCCCTGAGGTCACTCATGGGTTAGGGAAGCAAGGGACCCACCCAAATACGGGGGTTGAGGTCCGAAAGATTATAATTCGAATGGTATTTGGGACCTAATTCCACCTTCTTTGGGTAGCTGGACCCTCTAAGTAGGAGTATGGCTTGTAAGGAGTTAGAGTACATTGAATTTGTCAAATTTCTGTCTTCTACTTGATTCATGACGACTCAGCAATTCTCAGTGATGGCCGCAGCGGCTCTCGAATTTTGATCGGAGACGCCGAAGACGTCGAAGAAGCCGAAGCTCAAAAGGCCGGAGACGCCGAAGACGCAGAGAGACGCCGAAGACGCGGAGAGACGCCGAAGACGCGGAGAGACGCCGAAGACGCGGAGAGACGCGGAGAGACGCCGAAGACGC
>CAJNIZ010043227.1:7093-17367 GCA_905231905.1 Symbiodinium pilosum
CCCCCCCCCCCCCCCGCCCGCCCCCGCCCCAACCCCCCTGCTTGCGTAAAGCGTGGGGGCGATGCCTGAAAATCTTGTTGTAGAAATTGGGCACTACCATTACTTCCCATCTTCAAGTAGCCCTTGTGATGCTACCAACCCAGCACTCGCAGCCTCCAAGCACCTTCCGGGAGGCTGTGCGACGATGAAAACAAACTGCTAAAGTACCCAAATGCTGCATTTCACAATTGTTGCTGGCCCGGCACTGGAACCAAAACAAAATGCCGCCCCCCCCCAAAAAATTAAGTCCAGTCCCGTTCTCCTGCGGCTGGAGGTGGAGATTCCAGCGATCCAGCTGAGGGAAAGGCGTCGGTCCCATGAAGCAAGCTCAGCGTTAGCAGTTCCAACGTGGAACTGTTCCATCCGGCGCAGGATAGTTGAGGTGCCCAGCATCGAGATCCACGAGACAGCTAAGGAGGTACAGGTTTCGGGCAGCTTCTCACGGGAGGATTGCGCCTAGCTCAGGTGGCCAAAGTTGAAGTGCGCGAAGTCCTACGACAGGTTCCCAAAGTGGAGGTGCGGCCAAGCCACTCCAGCGCGTGTGCGCTTGGCTTGCCCTTGTGTGGCTGTCAAGGTGCAATTTGTGGAGAAGAGGGTCCCTAAAGCTGTGTTCCAATATGCGGCCCGAATGCAGGCATGTGTGTCGTGGGCTGTTATAATGTGGAACAGAATCCCGAGGTTGAGAAGACCATTGAAGTGCCGCAAGTGGTACCTTGACTGAGTCCGATAATATTTAAGCTTCCACCGCCAAAGACAGAGAGGCATGGTGTCAATGCAGGTCTACGAAGAGCGGATTGTCGAAGTTCCGGAGATCGAAGTGAAGGCCCGTTGAGGGTCAAAGGTGGACCAACTCTCCATGAGAGCAGCAGATCTCGGACATGATTTGCACGTTCATTCTGTAGGGTCTGCATGTTCGTAGGAGCTCATTCGACAAGTGCCTGTGCCTGTGGTTCAATACGTGGACTGGGACCCAGCTTGACTTTGTGCACCTGGCTGTCTTTCAGATTTGTCCAGTGCGGTGCGAGCTGGCGTTGCATTGCTCCCTAGAACGTGAAGCTCAAACGAAATGAAAAACCTGGGTAGGCAGATGGCTCCTGGTTGCCTTTCTTCAGGACAAGCATGTGCCAAAGTGCACCCTGCGGGCGGTTGAGAAGGTGCTCCAAGTTCCTGAGGTCTTGCATCAGGCGCGCTTGACACGCTCTGAACAATGTAGCCTGTGATTTCTTGCAAGCCAAGGAGCGGGTCGTGGAAATACCGCAGGACCTTTCCATACCCGGCTTCATCTTGCACTTCGAAGAACTTGGACTGATCTCAGGCCGTGGCGGTTGACGTGGAAGTCCGAGTGCCTAAGGCAAGGCCTTGCCAAATTGACAGCGAAGTTGAGTTCTTTTCAGTGGCGAAGCTAGAAACAGGTCAGCTACACCGAAATTGCCAAGGAGTCCTTCGAAAGCTTCTCGTATGTTCTAATGAAAGTCGTGTGTCGTAGAACATCCTAGAATGTCATAACGTGTCATTGGCTGGTTCATGTAGGAGTTCCCCATAGTCTCCCTGGAGGCGCGTGAGAAGGTGGCCGGTGCAGTACGCTGTAGACTGTGTATAGAGAATTCTAAGAGACTTCTGAGACCTCCCGAAGAGCTTTGAGATGTTGAAAAACGTGGAGGCTGTGGAGGTGCCTCTGGTGCTCCGAGAGGTCTCGATCCCTCAGTCACAACTCACACCTTGACTTGTCTTCAGTGTGCAGGAGCGGCTGGTAGAGGTGCCAACGGTCCAAACCGTTCCTCTGGTTGGGTGCCTAAGAAGTGCTCTTTCTGTGAACAGTGAGAAACAGCACTTGTCACTTCACCTCACTTCTGTCCTTCTCAACTGCACCCGTAGCTTCAGGTCAGACAGACGCTGCTCCCGACGACGAAGGCGGATGAAGGGGCAGATGCCAGCAGGTCACCACCAGGTTTCAGTGCCGTGCAGTTTCGAACGTCACTGAGCTTGGACATTTGATGCCCTACCAGGCAGTGGAGAAGCCTGTAGCCTGCATGGACTTGTGCGTCGAGGAGCACACGCGCCAGGTGATGCTTAGACCTTTCTGAGACCTCCGATTCACCAGATCTACTTCGCTGAGCCTGACATTCGTGATTTGTGAGGTGCCCTTGGTCCTCATGGAGGAGTCGGTCTCAGAGCTGCCACAGCAACAGTTGGTCGAGGTAACGCGACAGGACCCCGCAACCCAGACCTTACAGATGGATATTGGTGCGGGAAGCAGCTTCTCACAGAGTCTGACCGGCTGTGCGTTTGAATTTCACTTTGCTGTACAGGCCAGCTGTTCTCGACTTTGTGACTCGTTGACACCATCTTAAACACTGAATCAAAAAACCATAAACCCACTACAGCACTTATACACCGCGCGCACACACCAAAACACATGGGTGGTTGTCAAAAATATGGGCCCTTTTTGGGTCCCTATTAGAGTATGGCCCCTAATATTCAGGGTACCCCAAAAGGGATTAATAGGGTAGATATAACCCCAATATGTCAGTTTCCATTTTCTTTTCCATTATCCCCATGGAACCCCAATACAGTCCCTATAATCCCTATATTTAGGGTACCCAAAAAGGGACCATAATTTTGATAACCAAAACACACACCGCGCACATGCGCCGTAGCAACTGCACCGTACTGCGACCGCGGCACCTAGAACACTGCCATATACGCGCCCCTTGCTAACGTGGAACTCATTGCTTTCGCGGATAATCGGGGTCTAGTTGCCTTTTAGTGTTTTAAGGGCTTATAAGGGTTTATAAGGTTTAGGGTGTTTGGGGTTTCAGGGTGAGAGCTTTTGGGGGTTCAGGGTGTCCAGGGCCTTTGGGGTTTACGAGTTTCAAGGGTAAGGGTGTTTGGGGATTTTAGGGCTTAGGGCTTTGTAGAATTTAAGGTTTTTAGGGTTTAGGGCTTCTGGGCTTTTTAGGGTCCAGCGTGTATGGGGGCTTTAGGCATTCAGGGTTTTGTTTTTAGGGCATTTATAGGGTTCAGGGCTTTTATGGTTTAGGGTGTTAGGGTTTTGGGTGTTAGTGTTTTGGGGTTTAAGGTGTTATAAGGGTTTGTAGGGTTTAAGGGACCGGGTGTTGGGTTTCAGGATGAGGGTTTTTAGGGGTTTAGGGCGTCGAGGGGTTTTAGGGTTTGCGGTTGTTAGGGTTTAAGGGCTTCTAGGGTTCTTAGGGTCTAGCGTGTCTAGAGGTTTTTTGGGTATTCAGGGTTTGGGTTTGTAGGATACCTAGAGGGGGCTTAAGGCGGTTTATGGTTTAGATTGTTTAGGGTTTTGGGGTTTCAGTGTCTTCAGGGTTTGGGGCACGTCCCACGGCCAGACCCGTCTCCGCGGGCCCGCGTCCCGCGGCCCGGCCCGCGCCTCCAGGACAACAAAAGAAACATGCCCCATCACCGGCATCAGTTTTCATCCCATTACTACTACTGATACCAGTATTAGAACAAGTATACGTACTACGTTACTAGCATTGTTTTTTCGGCTCTGTACTTTCAAGAATCATCAATGCAAGCCACACAAAGATTTGCAATGAAGCGCACGTTTTCATCTTCGTCCATATTGTGCAAAAGGCGATGGCTGTGCACCCCCCGCCTCCTTTTCTTTCAAAACCAACGCAGCACTTGGCCAACAGTATTCATCATTCCTACGTTGCACTTTTTGTTATTACGCCATTTTCTCCATTCTTGTAACCATTATCGCCATTGCCATTATTTTTGTTAAAGCTCGTTTAGTAGCGTGACTTCTGTTATTTGTTTTGCTGTTAGCTGGTATTAACCCATTGCTATTTCTCGTACTGTGACCACGTAGATCATGGCTATTGTTCTGCTAACTAAAATTACACAGATATTCCTAGTCCTATTACTGCTATGATTGCAACTTTTATTGCGATCACGTTTTTTCTACTGCTAAGTTTTTTTGCTCGTGTTATTCCATTGTTATGACTGAAGCTTCTATTCCTGCTATTGCTCCTTGTGTTTGCGAGCACTACTGCTCCTCCTACTACTACGAACATCCTATTCTTGGTTGTAGTATTATCAATTGACACTTTGTCATCATTGTTATTGAACGTACCAGTATAATCGTTTGTAGTATATTCTTATTTTCATTGCCAGCAATACGTCTTCTCATGTTGCTACAACTGTTACGATTGCATTGGTTATTACGATAAAGAGTATCATTTAATTCTTGTCATTTCGATTCCTATTATCATTCTTATGTATTGAACTCTCGCAGGAGTGTGGAGGCTTGACTTTTTGACACCAAATTGAGCTCCCCTAAACCCTATACGTGTTACACAATCACTCATTCCTTTCACTCGAGCTAAAAAAGGCCTCCATCGAACGTGTTTGGTACCTTGCACACTCCCCCTCAGAGTCCACCTCCGAAAGAGGATTAAGGTAGCCCCGTGGGTTCAAGAATGAACTCCACAGTTTGTATCATTATCAGTCAGGTCGGGTCCTTGAGACCCACAAAAGAAGACTCTCGGTCGCTGTCCCAGCACGAGTCTTGCTCCAAAACTCCGAGTCAGAGAAAAACCGCTAAAGAATTCTCAGCTCAAGGCCTTTTCTTTCAGGATTGTACTGTCAAAACTAGCCTGCAAGGCTATCGGATTGTCAAAGCTTTACTTGCACAGATGTCACAAGTCAAGGACTTCTGGTTCAGTCCGGCCGACCCAAGCCCTTGCCAGGGCACGTCTGGGCCCGGGACGGTCGTACCTGTCCTCCATGAAAGGTACGCGAAGCGACGGATTTTGATACTGCGCATACGTTCTAGGACGGCCTGAAAGCTGCTCCCAAACTATCTCAGGTGGTGATCCCGCACCCTACGGGACAAACATCAGCCGTCTCGGCTTGCAATGTATCCTAAGCAGAGTACTTCGGCGTGGATCATAGTACCAGAATTCGGCACCATAGCCCAGTGGGATCGGCTGGTGGAAGCGCCCCGCGGAGCCTCCCCAGCTTGGCTCTGGACCCAGCGTGGGCCATATTGCCCTGGGCGGAGCCCGATGGTCCACCCAAGTACTATGTGTCTCAGCTCCAGTTCTGCATCATCGTTGTGTGCAGCCTGCATCATTGTGGCACCTTTTGAGGTAGCGCGCGATTGTCTCGCTCAAGGTCTTCTTCAGTGTCAGAGAGCTCAAGCCTAGACGTGACCAAAGCTTCCGCGTTATGATCCAAGCTTGGAGCTGCTTGCAGATCCTCATGAAATGCTAGATCGTCTACATACGAAGCTATCACTCCAGCACGTTGTCCATGCATGCACGACTACATCTCCCACTGCAGCTGGTCGCGTAGCAGCAGCGAGACTGCCTGTCAATCCTGAACTTCGGCGTTCGCTTCGCCCTCTTCTCTCGGCCTTTGCTCAGCCGGCGCACTTAGTGTCATGTCAGGGGTGCGGGGTACCGGGTACCTAGAGTCATAGGGAGCCGGGTCGGCTTTAAAGATGGGGCCCTTCGGGGATACTAGCTGAACCTTGGGCCTGGGGAGAACCTCTGATCTCAAGGCTCTCAACTTCTGGCAGTGCTCCCTCAGAACCAGGGTTAGGGTAGATCCTAGGTCGGGATTTTCGACTATGGAAGGGGGTTCGTCACTAGTGGGGCTAGGGGTCCTGTCCCTACTTCTCAGCTCTGCACTCGACACAACAGTCCATTCATCTGACCTTCTCATTTCATCTGCCCTCATGCTTTGAATCCTTGGGCTATCGGCGTCGCATGTCCGACCATATCGACCAAGCATCATGCCACAACACAATATCACAACCCCAAGCAACGACATCAACGCAACAAGCCAAGCAACCTGTCCGTTATCAGGCTCTGGGTCATCAATGGTTATCACCACCTTCCCCGCTGATCTTTTCAAGCGCAAAGCAGCAACAAGCACTTTCAAGCCACGCTTCAACAAGCTCACGTTAGGGATCATCGGATTGCTCGCTGCATCCTCCCCTGCAACTGTTTCCAAGGAAGTATCAATCAACTCAACACGATCTATCCCAGCTCCCCCGGAATCAGCACCAAGGTTTCCCAGCCCGCTTGTTGATTCTGACAGAGCTGGACCACTACGTTTGGTTGATGCTCCCCCGGAACCAACATTCAGGTTTTTGATTTCAGCCGACTCCCCCTCGACTCTGTCGACAAGGTTCAAACCCATCATTTGCAGCAACTCTCGAAGGCGAGGACCTTGTAGTGACTTGGTGCAGATATCTCCAAGCATGTACTTTCCCGGTAAGTGAAAGACGGCGTACTTAGAGGACTCTAGCTGCTCAAAGAACCATGCTGCTTTCAATCTAAGGTGACGTGTCCGCCAGCTACCTTGTGGAACTTTCATCACTGTTACTGCTCCCTGATTGTCGTTATAGAGGAAAGTTTTAATCTGCCCGGTCTCTAGCTCCTGTATCAACGGCAGAAACCCCTCTGTTAAGGCCAGTGCATCTATGGAAGACTGCAGCTCCGCCTCTGCGGTGGATAATGATGCACAAGGTTGGCGCATCGAAAGCCAAGTGATAGGCGCCTGATTCCAGACCAGCACGATGCCCGTTTGGGACCTGTCATTTCCTGGAGCGAATGAAGCGTCTGCGTACGCTTCTAGAGCCGCAGTACGATCTTGCAGTGGGCCAACGTCCACCGTTTTTCCACCAAGAGGCGCACCGTCATAGATGATCTCATAGTGAGCAGTCGGACGCAAGTACCTGAGCACATTATGGGCCAACTGAATGGCAAACTCCACGTTCCTGGTCACCATCTGTCCAATTCTGCTCGTCACACACACAAGATCAGGACGGGTTTTGGTAGCAATCCACAACAGTTCTCCAGCCAGTTTCTGAGCAAGTCTAATACGGGCCAAATCCGGTTGCGCCTTGTCACAATGCATGTTGTTCTCCGGCTCTTTCAACCCTGGTTGAAGGCTCCTCCGGTGACCATCGGATAGCGATTCAGTAGATCCATAAGATACTTCTTTTGGTGGATGTGCAAGTGCTCTCCACTGTCATGGATTTCAAGGCCGCAAAGTAGAAGTCCACCTTCGTCCGCTGCGACTTGGGGTCGGCTTGTGTCTCCCATTTAGTTTGTATTGCGCTAAAGAGACTATCAAGAAGTACACGTGGACCCGTAGCAACCATGTCATCCAGATATACCCCCAGAAGCGCAGCTGGCCTTGCGTCAGGATCATTTGCCAGTTTAAGGTACCAAAGATTCTGGTCTGCTCTGGATCTGACCAGTTTGAAGCATTCCTCTCCATGAGGGACTTGAATATCCGGAAGCTGAGAATCCCTGTAAGAGGACCAAGCAGCAGGGGCCTCTCTCAGGCCATAAATAGCACCTGTCGCGTACCATAACTCTTGCTCCGGCGCAATATTGGCGCTGATTAAGACCTTGGGTGGTCTCAGCACCAAGATGCTGTTGCTCTGCTCCAGTGGCGCCAATAAAAACGCCGTACGGATATCCAAGGCTCCAGCTGTCCATTCACGATCACGCGCTTTCTGCTGACCGCAGTGGGCAAGTTGTATCCGAAGGCTTGTGGAGTCAATGCCTCCAGCATATGTGGATCCAGGTTCCTCACCACCACCAGCCTTAGCGAAGTTTTCCCACGCCCCTATTCTTGTCTTATGTCTGCGCCTTTGACGGCAGAAACTCCACCGTCTTGCCTTGTCGGATCCACTGCTCAACCTCTTCCTTAGAGGTCCGATGTAGTGCTCCATGGCGCTCAAACACCGACTCCAACTCACCAGTTATGGATGGTCTCCATTCCTCCACCTTCTCAAGAACTTCTCGGTGCGATGCGGAACCTGTCTGAAGAGGTGCCGCGGGAACAGCCTCAGAGGTCTTGGGTCCCGGTGGCTTGACCGCTTCAGAATCACCAGACTCCCCCTCAGGCTCAGTAATAGGTAAGCCTGATAGTGGAACCCATTCATCATACTCATAGCCAACAACTTCAGGTTCTTGGGGGTCAACTCCAAACTTCCGAAGTCTAGCCTTCAAGATAGTGGCTTCGGAATTTCCCACGTGAGGACGCAAATTTGCAGGAAGCATCCCTAACAATGATCCAAGTCTCCAACTCATGGACCCAATCCTTGAGCTCAATCAAGTGATCTACGCTTGTTCGGTAGCCGCTTCAAGCTAGTTCTTGCGTGAGTCCATCTCAATTCTTCTCAATGCCGTGTATTGGTCGTGCAGCTCCTCCAAGAAATGGTCCTCCTCAGGTCGACACCCCAACTCCGTTTCCCGGTCCAACTCCATTTCCGGCACCCAATTGCTCCCTTCCCCGCCTGGCGAAACTCCTGACCTCCCATCCTCCTCTCCGCGATCTCCTTGCCGGTCTCCTTGCGTATCCTCCTCCGGAGCCAGTTGTGCTAGTGTCTGCTCCTGCTCCTGATTACACCGAGGCAATGGGAAGCTCAGAGAGCTTAACTGCTGTCTCAGGTTGAGAGGAAGTCGCTCAAACAACCTAGGAGTATACCCCACTAACCCTGAAAATCACAAAGGGGAACTACATGATTACTAGACCGCTTCTGGTTCCGATCCTTGTGGGGTCCTGAGATGAGGTCCGAGGTGACTCGGATCGCTGCCCAGGTCTTTCCTGGAAGTTCCTGTAGGAGGTACTTATTGAGAACCTGAGTAAGGAAAGGACGTTTGAGGGTTTCTTGAGCGTGAAGGTATGGCATCTTCGAGCTCTGCGGCTACGTTTGGCTTCAACCCGGGAGGCAGCATCACAGTAGGCACGGGGAGATGTAGACTTTTAAAACCTTTAATTCTCCGCCATGCAGGCAAATTCCTGTAGGCCCAGCTGTGCAGCAGCTACGACAAATTGTCTAGAAGTACCACGATCTTCTTTTGTGCCCAACGCCTGAGCCATGGAAAATTCTCGTGATGTGCCTAGCCGCTTGCTGGCGGGAGAAGGTTTGGAGGATTCTGGCCGTTTGGACTTGTTCGATAGGGATAGTCCGGAGGAAGAGCTGGAGCCTCCTTATGGAAGAGCTGGTGAGCGGGGGGAGAGTGATGATGATGCGCAAACTGCTCAGGAAAGCAGGACACCTGGAGGGATGTCGGTGGCAGAAGCGCCGATTGAGCCTCCAGCCACGCCGTGGGGCCACGCCGTGACACAAGCCTTTGAGGAAAGAAGGGTTCCTTCCACCGAAGGCGAGGAGTTGGTGCCTGATTATAGTCAAATGCCTAGTCGGGTGTTGGACAATTCGGGGCCTCCTTCTGTGAATGCTGGAAGGGAACGCTTGCCTAATCTGCCTGGACATGGAAACAGCGCTGGTCAGATGTCGGAAGCGCCGCCTTTGGGGCAGCTGCCTGGATATCCGAGTGGTGACAGCTTGCAAGGGCTGTTTCAGCAACTGGTTGCAGGGCAGTTTCAGATGATGGAGCGATTGGAGAAGTTAGAGCTGCAGAGCCGTATGGCGTCTTTGGAGTTGGGTGCTCCAATGGGAGGGGTACCATCAAGCTATCCGGGAGCTACGCGAGGTAATCAGCCTGGCTTTGCTGCTGGGTATCTTCAGGGACAAGAGCTATTGAGGGATGTTCCCGCGCCAAGTTCCGTAGGGTTGCAAGCTCCAGAGCCGTTCGTAGGGCCTTCACGTGAGAAGGGCAGAGCAGAATCGCAGCACAGCCATCACATTGAGGACATGGATGTTGATCAGCCTAAGGATGGGACCTTGGCCCAGTCTGGACCTCCTAATCAGGGGCTAGTCGAAGTGAATGGCCAGAAGTTCACTTGGGCGCTCAAGCCCGAAGGCCTCCAGCTTGTTCCTGTGACTGGATTCCCGAATCCCCAGCCCCAACATGCTTCCCAACCGCAGTCAAATCGTGGGCAGACCGCCTCGGGATCTCAAATCATGCAGGACATGCAACTTTCCCCTCATACCCATAGACTCCTTTCTAGATCACCTGGGGATAACATTTTTACGTCTAGAGCTAGATCGCCCTTCACCAAAGTGAATGCGGGGGAACAACGGCAACAACTTGTGAGGCGAACCCCTAGCCCTAATCGTAGGAGAACTAGTCCCGCTGGTGTCGGGCCAAAGAGGGGTAGAGGGGCTAATTGCTCAGTTTGAGAGTGGGCAGTAGGGTTCGAAAGGGTCCTGACAGTTGGGATGAGCCTAGAACTCCTTAAGCGTGGTGTCGAAGATAGTGTACAGGTTGGCGTGGCCCATGTCATGTCCAAGAACAATTTTTTTTGCGCGCGGCCCCCTCTCCGGGGTGCGA
>CAJNIZ010043227.1:27534-37711 GCA_905231905.1 Symbiodinium pilosum
TGGTTGTGGTTGTGGTTGTGGTTGTGGTTGTGGTTGTGGTTGTGGTTGTGGTTGTTTTTGTTGTTGTTGTTGTTGTTGTTGTTGTTGTTGTTGTTGTTGTTGTTGTTGTTGTTGTTCTTGTTGTTGTTCTTGTTGTTGTTCTTGTTGTTCTTGTTGTTCTTGTTGTTCTTGTTGTTGTTCTTGTTGATGGTGTTGTTGCTCTTGTTGTTGTTGCTGTTGTTGCTGCTTGTGCTGTTCTTGTTGTTTCTAGTGTTAGTGTTGGTGTTGTTGTTGTTGTTGTTGTTCTTGTTCTTGTTCTTGTTCTTGTTATTGTTCTTGTTCTTGTTCTTGTTGTTGTTGTTGTTGTTGTTCTTGTTCTTGTTATTGTTCTTGTTCTTGTTCTTGTTGTTGTCGTTGTTGTCGTTGCTGCTGTCGCTGTCGTTGTCGTTGTTGCTGCTGTTGCTGCTGCTGCTGCTGTTGTTGTTGCTGTTGTTGTTGTTGTTGTTGTTGCTGCCTCGCTCCCCCTCCATCCTCTCCCACCCCCCCCTTTCCCTGTCCCTGCCACACTCCAGCTACTACTTCATGTGCTTGCTTGCTCCCTGCACTCCTTCCCTTTTTTTCCCTTCCCCTTCTGTCCCCTCCGCCGCTACCCTCCTCACTTCTCCTGTCCCCTCCACCTTCCAGCTGCCACTCCACATCCCGCATTGTTGTTGTTGTTGTTGTCGTTGTCGTTGTCGTTGTCGTTGTTGCTGCTGCTGCTGTTGTGGTTCTTCCCTGACTGAAACCTAAAGGATGTCTGAGGACTTGCTTACTTTCTCCTCACAATCTTTACATGATGGGCATGCAGTCTCAACTGTGCAGGAAGACACTTGTAGTTTCATACGTCTACAGCAGGGGGGTACGGCTCTCTGATGCTACCGTACCCAACGAAGCTATTCGTCAGAGAGGGAAGCATCCACTGGCCATGGATGTGTACCTGCGTTGTTTCACTCAAGGTCTACTGCAGTAACTTGCTGTGCGTTTGTCAACACACAAGCCCTGCAGTTTACAGAAGCAGACTACATGTTTCCCTAAGTTTATGTATGACAAACTTGGGACAAAGCCTTTAGGAAGAATAGTCGTTTGCTATGTGCCGCGTAGATCCTCGCAATCCCCGGAGGGTCTTCGTGTCTATCCATGGCCGCCTGTTTCTGACACCTGCTGGCATTACCATTCCTCTAGCATTGGGTTCGTTTACCCCAATTGCTTTGATGAGGACTTCGACGAGCGGAGCAACATCGATGATGACAACATCGGCAGTCCTCCTCCTAACAGCCAGCCTTACCGCAACCCGAACCTACACTGCGGCAAAGCATGCACAAGCATGCAACGTGTTTCTGGACATTTCCTCCATGTTGTTTGGAACACCCCGGGGTCTTCCCTACCTCCATGCGAGTCATCCGGGGGCTGCACAGCCTTCGGGGCGTAGATATATGTAAGCGGTGAGGCCTGGAGTTGCCATTCCTACCCACTTTTCATTCCGTTGATCCCACACTTGGGGATGGAAGGACATAGACGTCCAAAGAACAAGAGCCGTGGACAATAAGGGGCACCTTCGCCTGACCAGGGGCTATCCGACATTGGTGCTTCTCATCGCGAAATATTGCCGAAGGGGTCCCACGCCCAGCCAAATCGTCATTATCATCTGCAACCGTTTCATCCCCGCAGCGCCGCCGCAAATCCACAGCACGCCGCTCAGCAAGCACGTCAACAACCCTGCAGCTGCCGCCGCGCTGTTTCCCAGCACACAGTGCAAGCGCCAGCGCAGCCTTCATTACCTTCATACATTCTTCACTCTGCGCAATGACCTTAGAACAAACAGAAACGGTGCAGTGGGCTCAGACGGTCGGTTGGCCTGCTCTTTACTCACCAATGTTCGATTTGAGCAGTGGCCTTACAACAAAGACGGAAGCAGCGCAGTGGACTCAGATGCTTGGCGGGCCCTGTCTGGCCTTACGTCCTAAACCCTACTGAAGATTGAGAACTTAAAATTTTCATGGTCGTACTTCTGGAACATGTTGACAAGGATTTGCAGGGGCATGGCGTGATAGTTTTTGCCAGCTAGTGCTGACAAGGATTTGCTGGATGTTTATCGCATGACATCTCATGTTTTCAACGGCCATGCAGGGATTGTCTTGTTGGTTTTTGTTAGCTAGTGCTGACAAGGACTTGTAGGATGTTCATGGCATGATAGCTCTCATGCTCGCAGTGTTCAACGGCCACTGCGGGGTTGTGTAGTTAGTGTTGCCAGGTAGTGTTGACAAGCAGCTGCTGTGCAAGACTAAAGGCTTCCCAAGTTTAACTCGTCATTATCATCTACAACAGTCTCATCCCTGCAGCGCCGCTGCAAATCCACAGCACGCCATCCAGAAAGCACGTCAACAACCCTGCAGCTGCCGCCGCGCTGTTTCCCGACACCCAATGCAAGCACAGCCTTCATTGCCTTCATACATTCTTGACGCTGAACAAGGCAGACACGGTGCAATGGGCTCAGATGGTCGGTTGGTCTGCTCTCTACTCGCCTATGTTCGATATGGGCAGTGACCTTAGAACAAAGACGGAAACAGCGCAGTGAACTCAGATGTTGGGCGGGCCCTCTCCGGCATTATATATCCTAAATCTACAGGAGAATTGAAAGGAATTTTTACGGTTGTACGTTCGGAACATGCTCTGCTCGCCAGTGTTGACAAGGACTTGCAAGATGTTCATGGCATGACAGGCATGACAGCTCTCATTTTTCAGTTTTCAACGGCCACTCGCGGACTGTGCGGTTAATTTTGCCAGGTAGTGTTGACAAGCAGCGCGGTGCCAGATCACAATTTCAACAGGATCTGTTGTCCTTGGTATAATGTTTTGCCACGGTGCCCGTGGGCGGATCCACAGGTTCCCCAAGTTTAACTCGTCATTATCAACCGCAACAGTCTCATCCCTGCAGCGCCGCCGCAAATCCACAGCACGCTGTTCAGCAAGCACGTCAACAAACCTGCAGCTGCCGCCGCGCTGCTTCCCAGCACACAATGCAAGCACAGCCTTCATTGCCTACATGCATTCTTCACTCTGCGCAATGACCTTAGAACAAACAGAAACGGTGCAGTGGGCTCAGACGGTCGGTTGGCCCGCTCTTTACTCACCAATGTTCGCTTTGAGCAGTGGCCTTAGAACAAAGACGGAAGCAGCGCAGTGGACTCAGATGCTTGGCGGGCCCTGTCTGGCCTTACGTCCTAAACCCTACTGGAGATTGACAACTAAAAGTTTTCATGGTCGTACTTTGGAACATGTTGACAAGGATTTGCAGGAAGCTCATGGCGTGACAGTTTTTGCCAGCTAGTGCTGACAAGGATTTGCTGGATGTTTAGGGATTGTCTTGTTGGTTTTTGTTAGCTAGTGCTGACAAGGACTTGTAGGGTGCTCATGGCATGATAGCTCTCATGCTCGCAGTGTTCAACGGCCACTGCGGGATTGTGTAGTTAGTGTTGCCAGGTAGTGTTGACAAGCAGTGCTGTGCAAGACCACAATGTTGATAGGATCTTTTGTGTCCTTTGTACAATGTTTTGCCATACTGCCCGTGGGCGAATCAAAAGGCTCGCCAAGTTTAACCGTTATTATCATCTACAACAGTCTCATCCCTGCAGCGCCGTCGCAAATCCACAGCACGCCGTTCAGCAAGCGCGTCAACAACCCTGCAGCTGCCGCCGCGCTGTTTCCCAGCAACCAACGCAAGCACGGCCTTCATTACCTTCATACATTCTTGACTCCGAACAAGACAGAAACCTCGCAGTGGGTTCAGATGGTCGGTTGGTCTGCTCTCTACTCACCTGTGTTCGATGCCTCGACAATGCGGATGCCCAGACTTTAAAGGGGCAATGGGCAAAGAGCGCCTTCATCGCAGCTTTGGATGAACGCCTCGGTTGGTGGTTGGACCACAGTCCACGCATCAGCGACGGTAGTAAGAACCTGTGCCCGTAGGTGGTTGGCTGCGCGAAAAACCGCGTGTCTCCCAAGTGAGCCGCGTTAGGCTTACTCGTGCAAAAAATCATCTTTCAGGCCCGGTACGCTTCACAGAGCTGATGTCGGTAAAGTCAAGTGTTTTTGGAGCCATTGGAGTCTTGCGCCCAATTCTTTGGGTCCCCGAAAGCTTGCCGGTTAGGAGGAACCTCGTGCCTCTTAGCGCAACTCTTGCCATCGAGGATGCCAAGACGCGCCTGCCTTCAGGGCGACGCACCAAAACGCCTTGCACCTTTGCATTGGTCCGGACTTCTAGTAGTAGTCTTTGGCGGCGTCGCCGGAACCTCGCGGAGGCCACGTGATCTTATTGGCTTTGACCCCATGCGTGCTAGCGAAGCACCCAATGGTTGCAGCAAGGATTCGACCGCGAGCGTGCTGAGGAACGCGAATGAGACACGCAGCTGGCTTGTTCTTAACGATTTCACTACCGCAAAATTCTCAGCTGGATCTGCAGACGAGGAGATCAGCGCGCTGGTCTCCCTCATGCTGGTGTCTCCCTCCTGGTCTGAAATACGACTGCCGTGACTGCGTTGCAAGACCGGCTAACAGCAACCCAATTCTTTACATCGCCAGGCTGCCCTGGGGGCCCAACTAAATCAGCGACAGGGACAGTACAGCTGTCGCAATGGACAGCCCTGCAAGCAACAAGTTTCCATTGGTCCTTACAGGCAAAGTTCTTCCTTGTCATCATCTCTGCGGGTTTGGCTGTTGAACGGCTGGACCTCGCCATGGCAAGGAAGGAGTCGGAGGCTTGTAATTTGGAACTTCACACCCCCCGGTGAGGCGAGCAACGAGCGAGTTTTGCTTCAACGTCCTCATCATTAGGGGTGGCGCTCCTAGATCGTGCAGCTTGACACATGGACTCCAGTTGAGCCCGTCGAGGCGCGCTCTTGTTACCCTTCATTTCCTTACGCCTTACGCAAGCTAGCAACTGCTGGGGGGAACTTGGAAACTGTGTTGGACAGCTTTTGTAGCTCGCTGCGGTCCTGGCGTTTGCAACGTGTGGTATCCGCACCTCCGCCCCCCGGATCATCAGAGCGCAATCTGGAAAACAAGGCTGTTAAATCAGAGCTACTGGGTAGTCTGGGTACTATGTGAGATCACCAGAGTTACCTCGCTGCTGAATTTTTTGTTTCTTGCCCTTACCTTCTGCTATGGGGTGTGATGCAGGGTTTATGCAACTTCTTTTGCTCTGCCATCTGCTTTGCGTTTGAGCGCGCTCTGTTCTGTCACCTTCGTTGTGGGCAGGTTGCGCTAGTCCTCTTCTATGGTCCCGCACATGTTCTGCGTGCCCAGGTTGCGTGCTACAGGCGCCAGGCCAGCCAGACTTGCCCTTCCTTGTTCCACGCGCGCACTCCCCTTAAGGGCAGACGTGTGCCTTACGCCTCACCGTTCGGACGGACACTTGCTGCGCTAGCTGAATGGACCAAGAGCCCCTGGGCTGATTACTTCTGCAACCCTGATGCCAAGAGGTGCAAGCTGTCAACACTGCCCATCTGCTGCAAGAAGATCAACTAGGTAGCCAAGGAACGGCGCCAACAGCATGTCAAAGTAGAAGATAGCACAATTTTCTGGTGATGATGACCAAAGACCCTGTGATACGAATGCCGATCCCGGCCGCCCGGGGCTAGCCTTTATAAAAGATAATGCTAAGGGCCGTTTCGCCGGAGACAGCCGAGACGACGTGCCCCCGAAGTTCTCAAGCGTTTGAGCAAAAGTTGAAAGCTGGGAAAAGCCAGACTGGAGATAAAGATCCGGCTACGGCCCAAGCCCCTGCAAAGAGACAGGAACCCGGAGAGAAAAACAAGTAGGGGGCCTTGGCTAGAAAAGATGACAGCAAAGAGGGGAAGCCCGTGGGCTAACGTCGGGGTCTTCAGATTCCTCCACTGAGGAGCTTTAAGGAGAAGCGGGATGCGTCCGAGAAGCAAAGAAGAGAAGAAGAAAACTAAAAGGGAATGAGCCGGTGGTGAGTCAGGTTTTCGCGACGCCATCCCTTCTCGGGTGGCCGCAGCCTGCAGTCGCTCGCTCGCTTCTTGCAACGGACGCAGAACCTGGTCAGGGAGGGGTGGCTTCGAACTGACCGTCCTCGTGCAAAAGAATTGAAGCCAAATCACCGTTCGCAGTGTGTGCGAAATCCGCGCAGCTGGCTCTTGTCTAGCGCATCAGCACGCAGCAGCAGGTCACCGCGTGGCGGCCGCGGATACAGATGACCCAGCAGCCCGCCGTCGGACCAGAGTTCGGGTCTGGCGCAGTTCCTTCAACTCCGGTGAATAGAGATGGACAAAGCCTGCGAGGGGAAGGACGCGTGAGAAGACCCCGATGGACGACCCGAGGAGGAGGCAAGAAAGGGCCCCACTTGCGCCGCCGAATCACTTCTCTTAACATCGCCGCGTCAGTGATCCCCAATCCCCATGGCCTTATAGACAATTTCGAAGTGGAATGACTCAGACGGCCGCCCAAGATTCTTGTGGGTTCAGGATATCTGACAAAACAAAAAGATGCTATGAAAGGGCGGTGATGGTGTTCCTTTGTCTCTTAAAGAGCAGCTGGCTGATTACATTAATCTGTACCAACAGGGTGACCGCATTTCACTGGCAGGTGGGAAAACTAGCGGCCTTCATAGATGCTTGCCCACCATTGGCAAAGGGTGCGTCTTCCAAAAAAGGGCCACGCCACGTTCCTGTTTGGGGGCCAAAGCAATGGCTGCCGCGGCTCTTCACGTGGGGCGCCAGACCGATCAGTCCTTGTCTTCTTCGGCTTTGCATTCTTCCTGTAAGCCATGGAGCTTGTGTCGCTTCATGTTCATCATGTGCGCCGTTTCCCCAACCAGGGTATTGTGGTGATTGCTCTCATCAATTCGAAAACTTGAAGAAGCTTGCAACAATCATTTTCTCTACGTGAGCCGGCGTTGGTGGTCATTCTGGATGGGGATGTTTTCTGGGCCAAAAGCCATCCTGAGGGTAAAATCTTTTCAGGGTCGGCGTAAAACTTTCGAGCTACCTGCTCTTAAGGCTTTGCAATTGATTTGGGGTCCTGGCTTTTGTTTTGGGGGGGTGAGACTCCACCACCCCAAGACAAAAGCAAATAGAAAACCTACAGATTTAAAACTGTAAATTCTAAACCCAAACCCCTTATCCTTCTTCCCTTGTGCTTGAACGCCCCACACCCTGTCCTTCCCGCAAAACCGAGCCATTGAGTCCGCTCGGCGCGCGGAGGCGTGCTGCTGGCTGCGGGCGCCGATCCTGGGGCAAGACTACTCGGGCCTTGGCACGATCATCTGCAAGTAAGAGGGCTTCCCTAAGGGTGTTTGACCTCGTCTCCCCCTACCCGATCCTGTTGAAGATTGCGGGGCTTGTTGAAGATTGCGGACTGTCTACAAAAGTTGTGGACATGAGTGCAGAACCACCAGTGCATGTTGGTTGAGCCCACCAAAGGGGCTAAGAGACAGCAGGAGCAGGACGCCAGTGGTCCTGCAAGCCCCAGCAAAATGCGTGAGGAGCAGATGAAGCAATCACGCCTTCCCTGCTTGGACAGCTCTTCCAGCAGCAAACCGACGAGCTTGAGGTTGCCCAGCGGAGAAAAAGGAACACAACACACAGAAGAATTTACAGCTTGGGAAGGTCAAGACGGCCATCCTCCATTAAGAGGGGTCAGCAAATCCTGGAAAAGAGACTTGCTGCTTTTGAGGCAGCCGGATCCAGTGCTGCCTCCACCGCAGGCTCAGATGGCGGACGCCTCACCGCAGTGGTTGGAGGGTGGCCCTCCAAAACGCCTAAGGATGAGGTGCTGGCCGGCATAGACAAGATCATGACCCAACTCAACCTCCAAAAGCTGTGTTCTTCACTACAGGCCTCATGCGCGGGTTCGCCATGGTCAACTTCCGTGTTCGTCCAGACGAACGCCCTGACCTCACCTCCAAAAGACGTGGTCCAGTCCATCCGCTTGGCTGGGATCCAGGTACGGGTGGTGCTAAGGGCCGTGTTGTCGCGGCCTAAGGTTGAACGTGATCGAGCAGGGCATGTAGGCAAAGTGCGGAGAGTTTGAGTGCGCAGGATGCTACACTTGCTTCAGCGACACTGCCCACGCCGCCTCACAAGGATGTGGCCGCATGCAAGATCCCACAGGCATGGGTTGACATGGGTGCAAGGGTTAGTTAGTGTTGCGGCCAGTGATGATGGTGCTCGCCCCCAAAAACCAAAGGGCGCTTGTTGACGCGTCAGGCTAGCGAGGCTGCTGCTAAGGATGCCTCTCCATCGGCAATGAACTCCCCTGTTGGGGGAGATGCTCATGGGCGACCTGATACGCCTCTTCAATTTTGCGGTGCTGGTGTTCGCCAAGATGACGACGGCAGGCATCGACATGACATGACTGCCAAGCCAAATTCCTCAATCGGAATGTGGGCGGTGTCAGCAGAATCAAGATCCGATCCTTCTTTGAAAGTCTTAGTGGAAAGGGAGACCCGGACCTTGCTGTACTTCAGGAATTCCCTAGAGCTGCAGTAGGGTGGTCGAAATTTGCAACTATGGGCAGGTTCAGTGTTCTCAGCCGAGCATGCTTGGAGAGGACTTGGCGTCGCGTGTTGCGAGGCCACCTGGAAGGTGATGAAAAAGAGAGTGTCACCGCATTCAGTTGGTGTCTTGCTGCTTGATTCCAGAACTGGAAAAAAGCTCTGGGTTGTTAGCGTGTACCTCAGCACTGGAGTGGGCGTCCATGAGCATCACACGCAGGTTCAAACATGCATGGAAGAGTGGCGAGATGAGCGTGAACATGTTTTGCTCGGGGCTGATATCAACGTCAACATTGATTGGGTCGCGGGCGATGCGTCGGTGCCAAGTGGAACATCCAGCAAACTTCACAATGTCCTGAACGAGCTTTCATCCAAGAACATGGCTGTGATCCCCCAAACAAACCCACGGGCTAATACGTTTTGGACGAGGGAAAACCCCCAGCGTTGGGTTGACATTGTGGCCACCAACAGGCCCGGAAGATGTTCGTTAGTCGATGTTGTCCCTGATAGTCGTCGTATCCTGGGCACCGACCACGAACAACTGTGTGTGACTGTTGTTCTCCAGCGTGGCACGGTCAAGAAACAGAGACGAGGCGGGGCTAGAACCGTTGTGGGCCCACTTCCCCCGATCCCGGAATTGAGTCAGGAGAAGCTTAGAGATCTAGGCAGGCGCTACACCAAACAGCTCCCCACATTGAAGTTGTCCCTTCGTCTGCGGCCAAAACCCTTGGCACCATTGCCAGAACCTCGCGAAGGCCTGATGACTGGATTAGGTACATGAGGGAACTTAGGGAAGAGCGGGTTCAGTGGAGGCATGCTAAATGGGATGAGGCAGCAACCAACTGGAAATCATACAGATGGGCTAAGCGGGCGAGAACCTTTTCGTGGCAACCTGGTTTCGAGGCTAACCCAGATGGCAACCCTTTGGAAGTTATTACTGAACACTTCGAGCGCGTCTTCAGCAAGCACGCCAAAGGTTCTATTGACGTAGGCTTTCGGGAAATCGGTCAGTCAATCGTTGGGTCCAGTCCGCAGTCCGCACCTTACAGAACAAGAAGTGGCAGACGCTGTTCACGCTGGTCGCAATGGGCGCTGTGTTGGGGATGACGAGGTTTCTCAAGAGCTCCTTGCAGCGATCGTCCAACACGAGGGAGGGCTTAGTCGGCTAACTGAATTTTTTGATCAGGTACTACAAATGGGCGAGATACCGCAAGATTGGCACCGCAGTATCCTGTCCTTGATCCCCAAAACCTCGCAGCCAGAGAAAGCCTCTGAGTTGAGGCCCATAGCCTTAAACTCCCACGCGAGCAAAACCTTTGCACGCATCCTACTCCGTAGAGCCAGGGTCGTTCGGATATCGAAGGCAGCGCGCAACATGCGTGCCGCAAGAGACATCTGGTGCGCCATCCAAGCATCGCAACTCACATACGAGTGGGGATGTATTAAACTGGACATCGCCAAGGCCTTTGACGCTGTGGACCGCTTGCAGCGGGATGTGCATCAAAAAAGTCAAATAAGGATCAAAAAATCAAATAAGGATCCAAAAAAATCACAATTTGGGAATTTGGAGAGAAATCAAAGGAAAACCGACCCTCCCCGCCGGCGCACGGGAGGATCAAAAGAAAAAAACAAAATCCTAGCAGAGAG
>CAJNIZ010043227.1:37730-55454 GCA_905231905.1 Symbiodinium pilosum
CAAGGAAGGAAGAAGAGCAAGTAAGGAAGACAGAAAAGCAGGAAGGACGTATTAATGATTATTATACTTACAGTAATGAATGGAATGGGGGCTCCACCCCCCCAACCGCCCCCCGCGGTGAAATTTTACAAAGTCATTTCAATGACATCAAAATCTATACAAGCAAATATGAATCGCTGATCCAATCTGGTCTTGATCTCAATGTACTCAGGAGGCAACACGGCGCAATGT
This sequence comes from Symbiodinium pilosum, assembly GCA_905231905.1. Lineage (NCBI taxonomy): Eukaryota > Dinophyceae > Suessiales > Symbiodiniaceae > Symbiodinium > Symbiodinium pilosum. Next base: position 37,962 of record CAJNIZ010043227.1, read on the forward strand.
TGCAATCAGTCAGCAATCCTGCTTTGCTTGTTCAGCCAATCCTCTGTTGGCGACTTGAGCCAATCAATGTGAGAAATGACCAGCCATGGAAATCATGACTGTCATGTTCAATGTACATGTAAATGTACATGTGGTGCAAATGACCATGTGTCCTAGCACGGTCCCTTGGACAATGATATTTCAATCATTGGCCAGACCGCAATTCCAAACACTTTGTCCGCCAACAATACTAACACAAAACAACAGGAAGCAATACATGCATTCAGATTCAAATCAATCAGTCAATCACAGACGGAACAATGAACATGCGCACTTCTCACAATCAGGCCGTTCACTTTTGCAATGCCCTCATGGACAATCATGTCTGTACCAATGTTGGAACCTGAGACTTTATCGTCATCGGTCAATACTTCCAGCAAAGTAGCAGTAATCCAGTCAATGACGGTTATCAAAGATAACCTATTAATGTCAAAAGGAGGGCGCAATGCTTGAATGGTTGCAGAAATCGCACAATCAACCATCTCACAAAACGGTGAATCATCAGCAGGTAACCAATCACAACAGTCCAAAAAATCTCACGCACTGATAAGCACTCTGCAAACATCAATGTCGAACGGGAACCATGTTCCAATGTTTGCAGAACATATCTACTCCAGGTCAGTTCAGAAAAGAACTCATCTCAATCCACCACAGGAGTTGTGGTTTGAGATATCTGTCAATGTAACCAAAATTCTGCAGTCACCGATAATTCTGAACACAATGTTGATGGAATCCAAGATGAATCCACCCATGTAATGACCACTCAATTCAGCAGAAAAGACAACTCACAACTGTGGAGCGAACATCAATGGAGTCCAATTCCATTGATTTATTGCAAGCGTCAAGCGGCAGAGTGAGCCATCATCAGAATCAGTTCAGAAACTCGATAACTTCCAGAAGTTGTTGGTACCATGCCCAACACATCTCCAACCCAGTTTGAGCCAATGCAGTCAAAACTGAATGTAGTTGCAATCCATGGTTTGCAGAGAAATGAATCCAATGAAGATACTGAAGATAGCACAATCAACCAAAAAAATTAAATAAATAAACCAAGCAGAATATCACACGCACTGATGAAACGCAAATCCTCTTCAGACAGTTCAATGTACCTGCAACACCGTCCAGGCATACAAATGGCAAATCCACAATGCCAGCGATCTGTGCCAATAAGTTTGGCAATCACTTCTTCTTTGAGCTGATGCCAACGTTGATAGTGACATCACCCAATGCGAGCCCAATGCTCTGTTCATCCGAACTTGACTTTCCAGCGCAGGCGTTGTCATCAATGACGACTTCCTTTTCAATCATGTTCTTGTCAATCTGGTAATGGGCACATGGAAATGCTTTGGCAATGACACTGTCATAAATGAGGTGACGACTGCAGTCATACCTGTGGCCATCAATGGCAGGCTGCTCCAAGCTGCAATCCGACGCAATGGACCAGGCAATGTTCGACACTCAAGCGTTGAATCGAAGAACAATGGCACTTTCAAGTTGCCACTCCAACAATGCAGTGCCCAATTCCTTTGTAAAGCAGAATGACTGTCCGGAATAGGAGACATTGCGATAATTCAGCAATCCGCCAACTCCATCGCTGCTTTTGTACACCAGATCCAATTCTGCATTCGTGACCCTAATGGCCAATACTGCAGCATGCTGGTTGAAGAGCATCTCGCTGAATACTCCCTGTCGAGCCCAATGACGAAGCTTCAATAGGGCCGACGTAACTGTGGTGAATAAATTCACTTGGTGTAGCACGGCGAGAGGCTGAAATGAGCTTGCCTGCAGCACATCTTCAATCAATGCAGCAGGAAGTGCAACAATCCAGTACACTGAATTTCCTTGACCAGAAGTAATGTTCGGTTGCTTGGTGACGGATGCCGAACTCAGAATGACTCTGAACCAGCGAGACATCATTCCCCAAATGCAATTCTGTGCAATCTGCGCATTGTCTGATGGCTGAGATCCATTTTGCAATGAGCAGAATCTCACTAATGAGAGGAAATAGAGACTTGCCGAGCAATGGAAGTCCAAAATGCACGGGGTGTTCGCAGTGACAGTCGAAATTGTGCACAATCTAAGTGGACTAGTTGTCGCCGTCGGCAATTCTTCATTCAATGAAGCCAATGCACTGGTGACCTTGCGCAATGCTGACTCAATCACAACACATAATTCAGCAATCTGGCCAATGCCGGTCTGCATGGGATGATCAAAACCACTGCAGGCCTCAATCTCCTCAATGCTGGGCAGACATCCAATGAGCGTAGTGAAAATGCTCAAGAGCAATGATGCAATTGGACTCAACGTGAGAATTCACAACGTTGTGGAATGCTCTTGCGCTGCCAAGCCTGAGGTAATGCTCCGTGTTCCTCCAATCGGCCGAGACAGCTGAGCCAATGCGCGTAACATCAGCAATGCAAGCCATCGCTCAATGAGGCAATGAGGTCACTACAGAACGCACGATCGCGAGAATGTTGCTTCAATGCTTTCTGATTGCAACATACAAGAGCCAAGCACGCAACACTGAGATCAATTTCAGCAAATCTTGAAAATCATGCAAGGAAAATCTTGGAAAACAAATCACGCAAGACAGTTCGACAACGACTGCTTGAATACCCTTCTGTACAGGCTCTACAATGCAGGGTGTTTGCAAGGCTTCATATGCAAAACAAATGATCTCAAATGTCCAACAACTTTTGAGAAATCATCACATGATTTCTCAGTTTCAACCCATCCGGAACCAATGTATCCAGGGCGGAAAGTGCGAAGCACAATAACTTAACCCAAAAATATGCAGACAAATCAACCAGGTCAAATTAAGTTTCATGTCATGTACTGTGATGTAATACACTTCAGACAATAAACAGCAATTACCAACAAACAAATGTTGTCAGAGCTGCACGCCAATCAAGACCTAGATGACAGTGGATGTGCGGAATCAAAAGAAGAGAAAGATCATGCTCGGAAACAATCGAATGTTCGAAAACAGATGCTCATAAAAGAGCAGAATCTTGGGCTGAAAGCTAGTGAATTCCAAGATCACTCATGCCTGTGCAATCGAACAAACAATCTGATAATCAACAAACAATAGCCAACGGAGAACCAACGTAAGCAATCGAATCAAATCAAGGTCAAGAGTGACAGTCAAGTGTCTGTACAACGCATGCTCAGGAATCAATCTTTCGCAGACATAAGGATTGTCTGTGACAATCAACTGAGAGCATGACAACGATCTCATTACCAAAGAATGACAAGACTAACCACACACGATGCGAGATCAACCACAATGCATGCCGAGACGTGTTGGGTTGTCTGGAAGTAGAGGTACAATCAGGAAAGAAAAGGCAAGGATCTGGGATCTTCAACTTCAATGGATCAATGCTTGAATCTCGGTTTTCTCAATTGTCCTTGATCAATCGCTTCTTCATCTCAATGGTCTTCGACATCCTTCAGCAATTCAAACAGTTCTTTCATTTATCTCCAATGTCCTTCATCAATTCAACGAGACATTTGTATCCATGGTCTTCAACATCCTTCATCAGTGCTCAGCAAATCAGTCCCCTTCAACTTGTAATCGGCCCCTTCAATGCATGCTCAAAACAAATCCAACAAAGACCAGCGCAAGTAACTACTAGAGCAACAACTGACAACGTAATCAGCAAGGTGCACGGTTGATCAATCCAATGGTGCTAGATGCACCAACTGTGTCACTGGAAAGATGCTTGTCAATGCTTCGACCGTCAAAATTGTAATACACAACATGCAGAACTAGTTATTTCATCAATTCACTGCAGACATGTCCGAATTCAAATAATCAATATCTGCAATGCTGCAGACAACAATCAAAAGGTCTGCAAAGTAAAGCAACATGCAACGTGCGAATCGACATGCGAAATACCAGTACCAATGGGTCAATCAACGATGTTGAAATGGGCGACTCGCTACAGGCTTCATCGATCCCAAAATCACTGTGGCAAGTAGAAAGTGCTTGCGCGCTTGGAACTGTATGACCTCAGTCAGAAGGAAGAACCTTCCTCAACACATGTCAAAACCTCAAAGAAATATTCAAGCAGAGAGCAACTACTGTCAAGGATCAACCAAGAACAACAATTTCCAACACAGATAAAGAGACAATCCAAAAGCTGCAACTCAAACCTCAAGGGTCATACCAATGTCCCAAACAGTGAAACAATGGTGTGCAGTATGATGAGTAATGGAATTCACACACCAGCACCAAATCAAATATCTCATCAATGACTCAGACCCAATGCTGTACAAGCACATAGATAAACGACTGACCACCTCAAGTGCATGCAACCAAATAACCACCGTTGAAAATTTAAGCAAGCAAGTGGAAATGACACCACTGTCAAGTGACAGGAAGAAAAGTTCTGCTGAACTTGTGTTCAGTCAATGTGCATAGCTATACAGCCAATGCACTGAATTCTTGTGTACACTTATATCAGCAGACCAGAACCAAACTCAACCAACACGACAAATCAACCAACAATCTATCAAGCATGAACAACATCAACAGTCTTCAAGCAAACTCAGTCGGTTATTCAAGCAAGCTCAATGAATTTCCTCGAGCACACAACTCAATACCACACAACACACAAGCTCAATGGACGCCAGAAGAGCTCAAGCACTGCACATGCTGTGACACGCCACAATCATGCATACGTACAATCGGACACAATTTTAACTTACAATATCTCGGTCCGTCGCCCAAAACATTCAATGTTTTGGCCGCAAATGAGACAATTCTGGCGATTGTATAGGAGAATGCAAACATGCATTCACAATAACAACTTGCCACAACCTCAAAATCAAGCTTAGTGAGCTCAACAAACAAGGATATAATCACAAACGAAATGTCACTTGTGACAAGCACATCGATTGAGCGGGCAACAATGTGCCTGGCTCAAGCGACAAGAGAAACAGGATTCTCCCTTGATCATGAAACAGTGACATGGCAACAATTTAACCGACAATCTTCAACAAAGACCTCAAGCAACAATACAACAACAACTCAAGCAACAATATGGGTTTTAAGTCAGTGATCCAAACATGGGTCGCATGACAATGCAACTCCAGTCAATAATAAAGTGTTGACCGGACTGAAATGCACTCAAGGAGAACAGACCATCACAAAACAAGTAACCAATGCCACGCAATCACTCAACCAATCTTCATGACACAAACAAAAAACCAACACAGGTCCCAACAAAATGGTCCAACCCAGAATGATTCGAAGAAAGACTTCAAGAGATCTCAAACGAGTGAAATGGATTGAGACTCAATCAGTCTCAATTCCAAAGAATGCTCTTAATCCAGTCAATGGAGAGATCGGACTAATCACCAAATCTCTCATGACCATGCAATGGCGCATTGTCATCACAATGCTGTAATCATCCGAAGCGACGCAACAGCAATCAACCTAACAGAATAAGAACAAAAAATGCAATTATGGAACAGGCAACCATTTCAATCTGTCCGACCAAGCCATATCAAATCAGCAATCAATGCAATCGATGAACCAAGCTGCGAACAACAAAACATCTCTGACAATCAACATGATAACAATCAAGAAGGTCTTCAACCTGTTCAATCAAACCACCACAATCATGAGCAATCAGAAACAACCAAGTCATCAAGAATAAGCAATCAAGCAATAATCAACATCTGCGTACGCGCGCAAGGTCAGTGAGAATCAGGTTCTCACAGCCACGATTAATTCTTGCGTATCAATTCAATGGTACATTGAGCTCAACCATGAACCCAAATGAACCAGGGAATGTCAACAGATATGCAGACGTACAATCAACTCAAGCAGACAACCATGTCAACCACGGACAACGAAAATCATCCTAAGAAATCTTCAACTGTGGAATCAAGACAATCAACAATCAATCTTGCCAACACAAATCAGCAAGCGAGTCAATGAATAGAAGTGTCGAATTCAGAGAGCGCTCCCAAGTGCTCAACATGCAGCAAACTTCACAGCTCAATGACGCGCGCAATCATGCAATGGATTATGCGAACTGAAGACAGTTCAACCAATGAGCCGGCAATGCTGCTTCAGAGCAACTTCACAAGTGGTGAGAGGCAATCACCAATTCATGAACGCTCTGAGCACGCAGCTGTGCTCATACACGCGGTCCGCAACAATGAACGAGGTGACGACGACCAAATCTACATCACAAGGCCCAATGCACAGGTCAACCGGTCACAACCAATCAACGAACTTCCAACAATCAAGCTGCGGGTTTCCAGCTGTCGCAGAAATCAGTCAATCCTTTGTTGAAATGTCCAGCGTTCCTCAGCAATCTTCCCTCAGGCTGCAATACACCAAGCTCCTAGACGCTTGACTTGAATCAATCCATGCGCTTCACGACCTTGTCAATACTTGTCACTAGGTCACATGCCAGAATGTCAGCCGATCATCAATGAACAATCAATTCTCACTCTTCCTGTTGGGGACTCGAACCTTCAAGCGCTGTTCAACAAATCACTTACGAATTTGTTCCTTTCTTCCAGGAGATTTCTTCCCAACGCATGCCTTCTTCGTTTCAACAATTTCCTTCTTCCAATTCCTTTTCTTCTTCGTTTTTTTCTTTTCACCTTTCCTTCTTTACAACTTTCCTTTCGCAATTCCTTTTTCCTCTTCTTCTCATCTTTCTCCTTTCCTCTGGCCAGTCTGCTCCATCGGTACACCTTAGTCAATCAAGTCCGACAAAATCTGATCCTGTCAAGCGTCAATGCATCTCTCAGCGTGTAAGAATGGCTTAGCACAACCTCAAAGAAGTGCTTGAATGATACATGCAAAAAGTGTCCCAAATTCAGCACTGAAACCAATCTGCAATGCAATCAGCGCATGTCTCACAGCGGAATGGGCAATCTGTGTTCCATTCAAAACTGACATGTCACAATGCAGTCTTCAAAACTGACAATGCAAAGTCCGTCTCATGGAAATCGGCGTACAGAACTCAATCCACAGACAATGAACCACCTCATCAAAACAATCCTCTCCTTACAATCCATGACTTGGACATGCTCCCAAAATCTGTACAATCTTGCGCTCACGCATCTTATCATTAAAATCAATCTGCAAGCGAAATGTCACATAGCAAATCAACCTACCTGAAATGCACCAGCGCAATTACCAGTCTAGACAATTCTAGCTGGAGCCCTGGGCTTCGCCGCAGTGCTCCGCTACCATGAAATTTTACGAGGTCATTTCAATGACATCAAAATCTACACAAGCAAATATGAATCACTGATCCAATCTGGTCTTGATCTCAATGTACTCAGGAAGCAACACAGCACAATGTTGCAATCAGTCAGCAATCCTGTTTTGCTTGTTCAGCCAATCCTCTGTTGGCGACTTGAGCCAATCAATGTGAGAAATGACCAGCCATGGAAATCATGTCTGTCATGTTCAATGTACATGTAAATGTACATGTGGTGCAAATGACCATGTATCCTAGCACGCGGGGGGGGCTGCGCCCCCCTCGGCCCCCGGCTTTTTATTAAGCCAAACACGCACGCGGTCGAATTCGATTCCACAAACCCTAAACCTTAAAAAAAACCAAACCCTAAACCCTAAACTCTAAACCCTACAGCCAAATCTCTGGACCCTAAGCCAGATGCCTAAGTGCTTTAAAGTTCGCTAAGAACCCCTACAGCTACACTGTTTCCATCACTTCACACACAATTTGATCAGAATCTGACAACTTCTTGTCTTCAGCCCGCGATAGCATATCCTTGCGGCGCTTGCCGCTGCTGCAGTCCGAAGACCAAGAAAGGGCCGGCGGCCAAAACTGAACAGTTTCTTTTAGTCCAGCCGTGAAGCCCTCAAACCCCAACCCTTGTGGCTTTCGCAATATTACAATATTTTTTCGATCCTCGGCCTTGAAGCGGCGAGCCCCAATCACCGAACCTTTCGCCAGTTTCAAGGATTTTGTTTTTTTTCTGATCCCCCCACTGTTTTGGAAGGCAGTGCACGCCTGCCGTCGCTCATCGTGGTACATCAGGGCTGCGCCCCCCCCCCGCCGCTGTTTTGTAAGGCAATTCACGCTTGCCATTGCTCGCAGTTCTACATCATATCCGAATGGAATCCATTTTTTCTTAGGCGTTTTTTGTGTTTTAAAGTGCGTTTTTGATTTTGTTGTTGTAGAAATAATGCAAATTGCAGCATTTGGAATTCTTGAAAGGCTGCCAATACTGCAAACTACAACATGTGCGGCTTTTGAAAGGCCAGAAAAACTGCAAATTGCAGCGTTCGGAGTTCTGGAAAAACTGCCAAGACTGCAAATGACAAAATGTTTGGGTTCTTGAAAGGCTACGAATACTGCAACTTGCAGCGTTTGGCGTTCTTGGCGGGCTGCCCATGCTGCAAATTGCAGCATTTGTGGCTTTCCCAATTTTCCATGATTTTGGTTTTTTTGATCCTCGGCCTTGAACCCGCGGGCCCCAATCCTTGAAGCTTTCGCCATCTCCACAGGATTTTGATTTTTTGTTGATCCTTTTTGATCCTTATTTGATTTTTTTGATCCCTCATCCGCTTGCAGCTGGGTAGGAGACTTGCGGAAACTATTGGCCCCCAATACCCGTGTGAGGCCAAATGTTTCCTTGGGCTTCTGCAGGAGGGGACCGCGGAGAGGCTGAGGTCAACATGACAAATGGAGTTAAACGGGGTGCGGTGGAATCGTCTACAGTGTTCGCTTGGATTGTTGATTTGGCGTTGACAGAGGCCGAGAAGCCGAGAAGCATTACCCTGCACCCTGTTGGCTACCTGACATCCAGGTGAACAAGCTTGCGTATATGGATGATATGCTTGCCTGGGATCTTGACACCCCATCCTTACAACAGCAAATTAACGACGTCAAGGAGGAATTGTCACGTTGGGGATTAGCAATCAACTTGCAGAAGAGTTCCCTGCTGACGTTGGGAGATACCAAGGGCACGCAGGTCCGGTTGGGTGAGGATGTGTTGGATGCACTTGCCCCAGGCATGGGGGTTCCCTTCCTCCCTGAACTTTCCCCCTCTGCGCAGATTGCTGCTCTTATTGCTAAAGCCAGGAACTCCTTTCATGCGAACTACCAAGTGTTGCATTCGAATGCTTCCATCCACGATAGAGTTCGACTTTTGCAGAAGATTGTTTGGTCCGCGATGGCTTGGGCTTCAGGGATTGTGATGCCAACTCAGTCCACTATCAACTTGCTGAACTTGTTTCAGTGGGATTGCATCAGCTCCATGGGTAAATTTCGCAGAAAGAGTGACGAGCTCTTCATTGACTTTCGTATGAGAGCATGCAGATCAGCACGAAATATCCTATTTGCTTCAGGCTGCGAAAGATGGGGGACCCTGCAAGCACGTGGAGACTTGCTGCTCATGCTAGGGACTTACAACGGTGGACAATGCAGCAGGGGTTGAGTGGGGGACAAAGACACCAACGCAGACATTTTGCAAGGCTGAAGAGGCCAGGGACATCACTGCTGTGGCATGCACGGGGGGGGAGTCATGGTAAACGGTGGCACAGGACAGGTCAGGTGGGCAGGGCTCGAACAAGCGTGGGTCCTCTCCAAGGACAGGCAATGGGCGGAGGGAAGACAGCTTAGTCTGACATACGATGGCCAGTAGATCTTTTGACTGCGCATGACCTGCAGCGAATGAGCCAACACAGCAGATGGTGACAGCAGCAGGGTAGTGTTCGAGATCTTTCGCATCCGCCTCCCTCAGCTTGGCACAGCATGGCCGTAGCGCGCCGTGTAATGCCCTTCGTGTTTCCGCGTTTTTCCGAGGAGATCGGAACTTGACATATTCCACATCTTTTTGACAGTGGCTTTGATTTCTCAGTACCTACGAGGCAATGTTCCGCTGCTTTGTGATGAACTTGCTAGTGAGTTCGTTGATCAACCGGGTCACGGAGTACGGTGGATGGGGCACAAGGATATGTTCCAGGATTACGCTGGTCGGTCCTCCGGGGGATGGTGTAATCATGGAGTTCGATGGGGTGAACCTCATGCAGAATGCCATTGCCTCAGCCCCGTGGCGCAGAGGTCTGAGAGGGCAAGTGGTTCGGGACGGCCCCCAAGAAGGCGACGTGCACATCCACCCAGCATGCCTCACCACAAAGTCCCACATGGAGACAGTGAACGCAGATGGCGTTTGCTGCAACGGAGGAGGACAATTGCAGAGAGAGCCAGTGAAATCAACATGGTGGCGCCCCCACGTCGAAGGTTCTCACGTGCCGATCGGTCACACATGGCCATGGAAATGCGGCGGATGCTGACGGTTCGACCCGCAGGAGCGCGACATCACGGTCTATCCAATCCGGAAATCACTGTAATGGAGATTGCCATCCGCCATCGGTGTGGTGCCGCCAGACACCGCCCCGCCTGAGGATGAAATGTTCGTGGAGATTGAACCGGAGATTGGGCCGATTGATGATAACAGTTTTGATGATGGTGATGGCCTTCCTGGTGATGACGTCTGTCATGATGAACGGGGAGTACCAGATGAGGATGCTGCTACTTCTGATAGAGTTGATCCAGAACATGAAGGTGACGACCTGGAATCAGAGACAGAGGAAACCGCCATGCTCCAGGGCAAGCAGTACTTGCATAGTGCACACTACAAGGCTGCGACTCGGCATGCGCCTGACTACATCACATCCTTTGTCCTGGCAACGCAGGTGGACAGCATGAGCACGGATGCGGAGATGCGGGGCCTGGATAAGATGACGCTTGACATGGAGTATGACACCCTTGAAGAGAAGCGGGTGGATGACGTGACGAGCATCATGCAACAACACCAGTACCTCTCTCAAATCCCAGAGGACCTGGCTTACAATGGTGAGGGTTGGTGGCTTGTTAGGCTGCAAGAGGACTTGCGTGCACTCAAGGCCTCGGGGTTCTCATCGGGAATTATGCTTAGCAGTTGGCGCTGCGAATGGAAGGCGAACTACATGCGAACGGCTCAGGGGCCAGCTTGCGACAGGATTGCCATGATGCAGGCCGTGCTCCAAAGCTATGGAGCTGAGCCAAGGGATGAGACTGTGGACCATGCAGATGGTTGGGCTGAGACCTGGCAGATGAGGCTGCAAAGCTTTTCTGTTGCCGAGAGGCGATGCCAGTCTCAACGAGGATGCGGTCCTACTTGAGGATACGCAGATGGATGCCGCTGACGCTGCAGAGGACGCGTCTGCACAACTGGTGGTGGCCATGCAGAGACAGGCGATGGCCCAACGACGGAGCAGGAAGGAAGCAGTCAAGCAACAGGCGAGAGCCTGTGCGGAACAGGCCTGGGATGACTGGGCCATGCATGTGGAGTTGCAGAGTGACCAAAGTCGAACACGAACACGCAAACGCACCTTCGTTGTCCAAGATGAGGTTCGTGATGTTGGAACACAAACGGGAGATGAAGTCTTGCCCTCTGCCACGTCGGGAGCGTGTAGTTCGGGTGACCCTTGGCAATCGCGTCCGGTGACCGCATCTAATCGTGCGCTGGAGCGGAAGCCAGTGAACGTAGAGACTCTGGAACAAAGAGCAGGGAAGGTGATCTTGGCAGCACTGAGAATGCCGCCTCTGGGCCAGCTCGGGGACATGCTGAGAGAGAGCTTGAGGGTGTTGCTGAGTTGGGGGCTTCCACTTCTCTGGGGCACTGGGGATAGCGGGTCTTCTGCCTGCTGTTGCCGATCTGCATGAACATGCTACCGCCATGGCTAACCCGATGGCTGCAGAACAGGCGATGGGAGGTTGTGGTGTGCCAGAGCATGTTCACTTGGACCGTGTGACTGAGGGCGATGGGGTGACTGAAGGCAACGTGGTTGTGTGCAATGTGCAGGATGACCATCAGTTGTTTGGGCATCTTCCGCCACCAACTGTCAATACCATTCTTGATGAAGGGGATGATGATGTTGTTGCAATGGGTGAGGGTCTTCCTCCAGGGCAAGGTTGTTTGCACTCTGAGAATGTGGGCCTTGCGGCCATCAACATGAGCAGTGTTTGTTCGCTTCCCCATCCGTGTGCACTTGATGAGGTGAGTGTTGGTTCGGAGAGTGTTGAGGCTTCGGTTCCTGGTCTGCCGCCTGCGCTATCTGAAGGTGATCCTGCTGGTGTTCCTGAGCCTGGGGTCCGTAACGACCTGTCCTGAATGTCCTGTATGTAATGTACGCTGCATCTGCAAGAGGTACTGAGGGGCTGCTGTTCGCTACTTCTTTTGCAGTCCGGCTGGGCAACCAAGACCCCCAAGCTAATGCTAGACCGAAAAGGCCATTGGGACTGTAAAAAAACCCAAATCGGAAACAAATAGAAAAACCTACAAAGTGAACACTCCCAAGTCCTCGGCCACAAATCAACAGCAAACAGAAAACCTAAACCCCTGCTAAAGTTAAAAACCATCACAAGAACTACAACCTGAAGAAACCTAAGTCCTAAAAACAAATCCAGGCGCCGCTGCAAACCCTACACCCTGAACTCCCCTAACCCCTACAGCCAAAACCAAAACCCATGCAAACCCCGTTTGATGTTGATGATGCTATGGGTTTGGCTCTGAACAAAAGCCTTGCTAACAGGCTCTGAACAAGAGCCTTGTTTTGCTCTGCTCTGCTGCTGTTGCTGCTGCTGCCACTGCCACTGCCACTGCTGCTGTTGCTGCTGTTCTTTTTGTTCTTGTTGGGCTGTGCTTGTTGTAGAACCCAAAATATACAGATATACTTGAATTCCCTCCCCCCGCTTCCTTCCATTCACCCCAGGCTGTTCTTCAGAGCCCAGTAGGCAAGATCTCTATGATTTCAGACAACGTGTGCGCAGAGCATGTGATTTCAGGAGCTGAGATTGATTGAAAAACACATTTCTTACAACTTCAAATGAGAGAAATTTGAGATCCACAGATGGACCCCATGGATTTCCAGAGTGTAGCTTCCAAAGAATAATGTCAGCCAAAAGGAAGATCCAAGGATTTCGATCGAAAGTAATTTCAAGCTGCCCACATGAATTTGATATCACAGCTTCGGCTGGATCTTGACACACCGCCCCCTGAATCTCCTTGCAGCATGGTCTACCTTTCAGAAAGCATGATCTTTTTTTCCGTTCAACTTATCCTGCACAGCTATCCTAGCTAAGAATTGTGTTGCAAATTACTTGCCAAAGGCTTCAGGATATTCCTGAAGCTCTTGCGCAAGCAAAGAAGAGCCCGGGGGAAGTACCACAACAATGGTAACAACCACAACCACAACGAGACCAAGAAGAACAACAGCAGCAGCAGCAGCAGTTGCATTGGCAGCTGCGGTGGCAGCAGCAGCAACAGCAGCAATATCAGTAACAGCAGCAGTGGAAGTGGCAGCAGTTGCAACAGCAGCGGAGCAGAGCAAAACAAGGCTCTTGTTCAGAGCCTGTTAGCAAGGCTCTTGTTCAGAGCCAAACCCATAGCATCATCAACATCAAACGGAGTTTACATGGGTCTTGGTTTTGGCTGTAGGGGTTAGGGGAGTTCAGGGTGTAGGGTTTGCAGCGGCGCCTGGATTTGTTTTTAGGACTTAGGTTTCTTCAGGTTGTAGTTTTTGTGATGGTTTTTAACTTTAGCAGGGGTTTAGGTTTTCTGTTTGCTGTTGATTTGTGGCTGAGGACTTGGGAGTGTTCGCATATATGTAAGTTTTCTATGTGTTTCCGATTTGGGGTTTTGAAATTCGGGTTTTTAATAAGTAGGTTGTCTATTTGCTTTTGTATTGGGGTGGTGGAATCTCACCCCCCCCAAATCAAAAGCCAGGACCCCCAAATCAATTGCAAAGCCTTTCTTAGCTAGTCAAATCAATTGGTTTGGAACCGGCTGATTTTCTTCCATTTCCATGCTGCCTTCGACAAGGAGCCACGCATTTTGTCAGCAGACCCAAGCTTTGGGTCGGACCATGATCCAGGGACGCTGGAAACACCAACAAACAGCTCGCATGTATGTGGCATGTGGACGATGCCCGTGCAGCTCTCGTACAGTTTCTGTTGCCCGCCTGCACCAAAGCTCTTCAGACTTGTTTGGCATCTTTGTGACGAGTGGCTCTGCCAGTTGACTTGTATGCCGACGGTTGGACGTGGTGTCTGGGTGTGACGGCTCCGGGAGAGATGGCTACAGCCTGGGTGGGTAGAACATTTTGTTGTTTGGGCTCCGTCAGGGATCCTACACCCAAGTTGACTGGATTTCCTGTCAGCCGCTCGGGGAAGAAAGGTTTTCTGCTTTTGCGGCACGCTGTGACGCGCACTTTTGGTGATTTGAATGAGAACGCGCCCCCTCTCCAACAACAAAAGCACAACAAGAAATGAAACGCGTACCGAAGTGAGAGACACGGCAGGAGTGTACACCCGAAGATAGGGTTCTGGCTAGAACTCCGACATCTCCTGGCTTGCATGCCAGATATGCAATTTGTTGTTGATGGAATATGGCACACCGTGGCAGACCTCCATAGCGCTGTCTGTGAAAGTTTTTGTCGAGCGGTTTCTGACGGCATACATGCTATATGCATAAGGCTCTGTCACGATGATCATGTCAAACGACCTGATGATGCCAACCCGGGGGACCGCGCCCGTTCTTGAAAGAATTTTCAACCCCGGTAAGCCGGGACCCTTCGGTTCGGGTTGAGAGCTGCAAAGCTGTAGCGTGCTGTGCAATTCGAGAGTGACATCATTTGTTTTCTTTTGGTTTCCTTGGCCTTGCCAACCCTGCTTGAGAGCTGCAGGTGGTGGCGCAGATTGAGAACAACAAGGTCGCCTCAAGCAGAATGCCGAGGAGAGCTGCAGAAAATCAAGTTTCATGTCTCTGCCCAGGCCCGCCGCGCAGAAGCTCGGAGGGAGTACATCGAAGCGACCAAGCCCAGACATCTTGACACCTTTCGCTCTATAACATGTTGCCACGGCATCATGAAGATCCTGAAGATCCTAAGGCTGCATCCTCGCACTCCTTCCCGCTTTTCACGGAGACCTTCATCTCGCTTCCAGAAGTGGAAGAGCCGGGGGCCCAGCGTTGCTATTCTTCACAAGGGCAGGCTTTGTGTCCTTAACCAAGAGGTACGAAAGACAGCGCAAGGAGCACTGGAGGATGGAGCTGATCAGTATCTTGGAGTGTGAGAAACAGAGCTTTTAGGTGGAAAAGGGTGTCTTGAGCACATAGATGCAGGCGTCTCAGGCGAGGCATGAAATCCCTCCAGTCCCGCTTTCATCCCAAGTACCACCTTCTTCGGAGTCTGTGTTGACTCTTAACACAAGACCGTCCTCATCTTCCCGTAACTTCACACGTCGCGCGTGTCTTAATCAGAGCAGATGTGCAGCCCCGGCAAAAAACTCTTGTCAAGCAGGATGGAGCTTGATCAGCAAATGGCCGGAAACTCGCGGGGGATGCTTGCGCAAGCAGGGGCCAGTCTCTCGGAGTGTGCATGAGCCCATGGCGGGGACTCAGGCGACCAACAAGATCTTACAGAATTTGGAGCTGAAGAAGCATCATGACTGCTTCCCAGTTAAATCTGACACTTGACAGAACTGCAAGCGAGAGAAGGGAGAAGCAGTCTCAGGACATGGCTCTGGCCTCGTACAAAGAGAACGTGAAGCGGACGTGGGGAACCAAGAAGATGTCAGAGGTCAGAAGGAGATGAGACGAAAATCCCCAGGACGAAAGCACGGCGGGAGGAGCGCCATAGGCTGGCCTTGCAGGGTCGGGAGTTGGCCAGAAGCTTAGCAGGCTTAGCCTCAACCCTCTGCTCACTGGTGAACTTTTTTTGAATTTGAAGCTCAGGTGGCCTCCTGGGAGAGGGACATCCGAATCAAGGATCTGAAGCGGGCAATGGAGTTCGGCAAGGACCGCGGTGCAGAAGTGCAGAAGTGCAGCTGCAAACTCACAGTGGATTCACAGTGGAAGCCCAGCGGCCCAGGATGTTGTAAGAGAGATCGATGACCCGGCCCTGAAGGTGAAGTAAAGTGCTCCCACCAAAGGTGGTGAGAACGTCTCACCTGGTCGTCTCACCTGTGCACTGTGTGGAAAGGGAAGGGAAGCCTTATGCCTGAGCTCTCTGCATGTAGGTATACCGTGGCATTGTGGCATGCTGTTTAGCAGCTTAGCACTTGAGCTAACTTGGAACTTTGGAGGTGTGGTTGCACGGCTGATCAAGTCCTCTGCGGCCCTTGTTGGAGCCATCCAGGACCTGACCGGGGACAGGAGGGGAAGAAATATGGAAAGTATGGAAAGTATGCACTGATTGGAGGCCACGGAGCTCCCGACGAACGTCCAGATCCTGAAGGACCAGCTTGGCAGCCTCAAGGCGAGATTTGCAAAAGCTGAACTTCTGAACGGTTCAACGCCTCAAGCAAACGCTGAATTCGTTAGCAAGCTAAAATCTCTGAGAGATGTTTTTCTTTGGGGGGGCGGGGGCTGGGAAGCCATGCCGAACTCCAAGCAAAAAAGCTGGGCATCAGCATGACATTTCCAGTCCTGTTTTCAGCCCGCTGTCCACGTTTGCTAGAGTCACCCGCTGCAATTAAATGATGGCTGCTCAGCATTCGAGATTGGAGATTCCGTCGTCTTCAAAGTGGCAGAGAATCAGCTAGGCATCCCACAGGCAGCGCAGGGATGCACAAAATCTGAAGGAACCAGGATTGTCAGATCACGAATCGCGCCTGTGCAGGTGTCCTTTGCCCGGAAGCTGGAGGCCCTCACCCAGGAGAAGAGAGGGAAAGAGATGGGGAAGAAGTGAGTGAAGCGCTTTTGTTGAAGCCTCCCCACCCTCCCTCTCTCTCTCTCTCTCTCTCAGGAGCGGCAGAGGCTCCTGGAGGTCGCGTGCTAAGTCAACACCCCCGTAGCCACCGTACCAACAGCTGAAAGCCTCCACTGTTGCAGCAGTGTTTAAAGGAAAAGGTAGAGCCGGCCAGAGCTTTTCCGCCAAAGGTAAGTGCTCGTAGGTGAAGGTAACAGGCTGGAGCCCTTCTTTACATTAAAGCTACTTGTAAAGCTACTTGTGCTTTCAATTCGAAAAGAGCCGACGGTAGAGCTTTGCAGGTTTGGTTTTGGGCTGCAAAGCAAGGTAGAAGCACCTCTGCCAGTCCCTGGTACTCCGGAGTCTGACGCAGAGTGCGCAGGGCAGAGCTTCAGAGCAGATGTTCAGCAGATCTTGCCCTAAGGGTCCATGTACCCAATAGTTGGGTACTTAGGGTTTAGGTAATAGTAATTATAGTACAGGTTTTGGGTAAGTATATGATTATTTGGTACTTGGACCCTTAGGGTTGGCGGCATTCTAATTCTGCACATGTTCGCATGGCATTCGCATGGTAAAGTAGGTATCTCGGCTTTGTCACCAGCTTCCAGCCAGCCTGGCACCTACAATTGGGATAATGGAAAAGAACATGGAAACTACTGTAGTATATTGGGGTTCTATAGGTATAATGGAAAAGCAGAAAATGGAAACTACTGTAGTAT
>CAJNIZ010043227.1:58845-70196 GCA_905231905.1 Symbiodinium pilosum
GGTAGCCCTCGTAGCAGTAGTGTGAGTAGTAGTGGTGCCTGCAGGCCCCCCCTCGAAAAAAACAAAAAAAGAAGTAGAAGTGGCGTAGTAGTCGGCCCCCTGGCCAGATGCTAGTGGTAGTAGTAGTCGTAGTAGTAGCAGTAGTAGTAGTCGTAGTAGTAGTAGTAGTAGTCCTAGTAGTAGTACTACTACGGTAGTAGTAGTAGCCGTAGTAGTGGTAGTCGTCGGAGTCGTGGTCGTAGTAGGACTAGTACTTTCTGGCGGAAATAGTAATTGTCCCCCCCCCCTCCCAAAACAAAAAAAGCCTTCGCGTGCGCCCTCCAAAGACAATCATGACGGGTAGCGCAAGAGAGAAGGGACTCCGGATTGAAGCTTTATGGTTTAAGGTTTCAGGCTATCAAGCTTATTTAAGAGCACTGAAACATGCCTGGTAGTGCAACCATCACCTGCTTAAGCATCGTCAAGCAACATGGGTGATATGCTTAGAGAGATCACCGCAGCGCTTCAAGCACACAGGGGATGGCAGCTAGTTGTGGTCAGTAGGCAACATCAGCACAGCAGTGCTACAACCAAAAGGCTGGACCAGGAGAAATTCTGCACAGGCCAGCAGCATGGTTTGCAAACCCATATTTGCCAAGCAAAATAGCCGAACAGATGCAACAAATGGAACCAGCTGGAGAAGCCAAAGCTCTGCAGAGAAAGGTTGTGGGCAAGGGGAAAAGCACAGGACCAGACAGAGAAAGGTTGGCAGCTCTTAAGGCAGTGAGGAAGGACCATAAAAGAGAAGACTCCCTTCACGGTTTTCATCGTATTCATGAGCTTCAGTGATTTCTCTCCGCATTTCATCATGTTTCATCAGGCTTCATATTTTCCCATGATCTATCATTGTTTGCCATCACACCTGTCATTGTTTTGAAGCAGTTTGCATTATATTCATTCAATCCAGATTCCCTTTCATCATTCACATGGCTTTAAATTATTCATCATTTTCAGGTATTTCGATCATTACTCATTACTCATCAGCATGCGCCATTACTGGTCATTTCTTCTCCATCATTTGTGATCCTCTTTCGTCATGCTTAACAGTTTCATCACTCCACTGCTATGCCTGTTGCACTTGGCTGACTGAGCCAGATGGACGTTCGCATAGTCACTCGCCCTTTAGATACCCAAAACCACACACCAGAGCTGCATGAAAATCTGGGCACGGTGGCCGCAAACCTCTTTGATATGACGGAGGGATTGTTGCCACATTATGTGCCTCTCCGCTTACCGGAAGACCGCGCCCATGGCAGCATGCAAACTGAGACAGCGCCATCAGAGCTGCAAGAAGATCTGGACACGGTGGCCGCAAACCTCTTTGATATGACGGAGGGATTGTTGCCAAATGTTTCTCTCCCCTTACGCGAAGACTACAGCCATGACAGCGTGCAGACTGAGACTGCATCTCCAGAGCTGCGTGAAGATCTGGGCACGGACATCACAAATGTGGTTGATGTGATGGAGGGAGCATTGCCAGGCGTGCCTCTCTTCTTGCCAGAGGACCATGCCCATGACAGCACGCAAACTGACACCGCCTCACCAGAGATGCGTGCAGAATTGGGCGCCGATAGGACGGAGGGGCCAATATCGGAAGCCAGCATGCTGCGGCGCGAGGACATGCGAGAAGCTAGTGGCTTTGAGACATTTGATGCTGCCCTGGGGGCATAGCCGGTGGAACATGCTTTCGAGGAAGCGAATGGTAATGTCAGCGTGCAAGAGGAAGAAAACGGCATGTCTTTTGCAGATGAGGCAACTGCGATGGCCAACCGCGGCTTGCGTGGGCTGCCAAGCCCTGCGTGGCGGGCCATTCATGCCCGCTTCAATCCAAATCAAGCCCCCTCGCCAGCGACTTCACTGCCCGCGGGACCCGGCCCTCGCGAACCTGCGAGGTGCCGCTAGTTTCACACGATTGGTGGGCAGCGGTTTGTGCATCTGCAGCTCAGATGTTGTGTTGCGTGAGCGCAAGAGCGGCTTACTAGAGCTGAGCGCATCTCAAAGAATGCGTGGTGTCACTTGCTGTCGACTTTCGGAAACAGCTGCATCTTGAAAACAGGAATCTCGGCAGACTGAGGAGATTTCTCTGGCATTTTTGCCTCCGGTTGGTTTTGTCTACATGTGAGCCCTTGACCACATTGCTATACTCGACCAATTCTATGGGGTTTGTTATGAGATCCTTATCGAGGAGTAATGGCATCTACCCATTAGGGACACTAAGAATTCAGTCCGTGGCTAATGCACTGCTGAAGAGTGCTTGCACATGCGCTTCAGGCCTCTTCTTCTTGAGCAGGGGGGGGCCCATGGGGCGAGGTCTGGAGGGTGTTGGGCGGTCGGAAGCAGGGTCAGGTGTGGGGTCAGCGTGGGGCCAGGCAGGGGCTCAAGAGTGGCGACACGACAAACCCTAGAAAGCTCAAGGTGCGCGCGGAGGGTGTGGGGGTGAAGCTAACCTAAGAATACCGATGAGTTTTTAATGGCCTACAGATGCGCGGTGCCGCGACTTGCAGGCTAGCATTTCCCATTGATGACTGTGAGTTGATGATGGTCATGCGGAGCTGGGTCAGGTCCTTGAGGCATATCAGACTTTGTTGGGAAAAGATGAGTTTTTCCATTTCTTGGGATTCACTTGTTCCAGATTCAGAGACATTACTGCTGTTCCGACACTATAACAGCTTCGCAAGCTGTGGACATTCAGTAGCCTGGAATCATCAGAAAGCAGCGCGACAGCAGAGAGTAGCACCACAGCGGCATTAGATTCCTGTAAAAGGCAAAGCGAGGCAACAGGGCCTGTCACATGCAATTCTTGCGCCATACCAACTCATGGGCTCCTGGTCCCCCAAAATACAAGACAAACAAGTCAAAAAAGGCCAGGGTTCAGTTATAAAGTCACAGACAAAGCTCTGCAGCTCCTGTCAGACGAAGCTTAAACTCTGGAGCGAGATCTTTCCCTGGATCTGAGAAGTCTGACTTCGCGAGGTGCTGCTGAACATGTGGATTCTTGACATGACAACCGAGCGCACACGCGCTTCGGCCTACGGTCTCCTTGCAGCCGTACAAGTCCTCTATGGCTTCGTGGCACCACTGGCAAAGGACTCAGGGGGACAGGGTTAGAGTTGTGCGATTAGAAAAGTGGTTTGCGCTGCGCTTTGCTGAGTTGGTAGAGTTCGTGGCCGCGAACCGCAGCGAAGCCAACTTGACCGCCACCGCTTTGAACATGAGCGTCACCTGCAAGATGTCGGCCCTGGTCCTGGCAACTCAGTCTCAACTTCCTGAGCCTTTGGATGTGCCTCGTGTTGCCTTACTTTTGCTTTGTTGCTACAGCTTCTACAGGCTGTCCTTTTCTTTCCAGAGTCGGCGGATAACACCACGGAGACCCAACGCACGAAACTGAGTCGGGCAAACAAGCATATGACATCGAGTCGAGATGATCTGTGAGTTTGCTGAGGAGAGCCAGGATCTCCGGCCTCAGGCCGCGCCGCCCTTTCCTGGTCCCAGTGCCTGGTCGCCTAGAGTGCCTAGAGTGCCTTTCCGGACTGCTGAGAGCTTCTGATGAATTTAAAGGTCTAAGCCAGCTTGCAGAGAACCCGACAGCAAAGGCTGGAAACGGACGGCATCAGTGCATCAGCACGCCACTGTGAGTCCGTCCTGTCCTGTTTTAGGCTGCCCTTCAAATTGCCGTCTTGGGCTCCTTCGTGGGCGTGGGTGAGTCGGAGTTTACCACACAGCGCCTCGGACTAGAGGATGAGTTTGCGAGCTGATGCGAAGCTGATGCGACCGTTGCTGTTTTTCGGCTTTAGGGTTTAGGGTTGAGGTACCAGCAGCCAGGTACACCAAAGATCGGCTTGGCATCACTGCACCCCAGCGCGCTGGACTCCGGTTGTGCAATGTAACTGTGGCACTCTTTGCCAACACAGTGCTGGTGCGTGTGCTGCGGGATTGTATGACCGTCAAGCTCCAGGTGGTTTTGTGCTGTGTGGTTGGCGTCGTGTCCCATGTCTTGTACATGATCGCGAGATCTGCAACAGCTATCTATCCCGCCAACTTGGTGGGTGCTTTTGGCGTCTTGATAGGGGTTTACGTGAATACACTGAATGCGAACGTGGCCGTGGCCTCTGGACTGCCACTGGGGGCTATGATGGGGCTCTTCTCCACCGCGTCTCAGTTGGGCATACTGATAGGCCCTCCTATCTTCAGTTCCATCTTCATTGTCTCCATGAAGGATATCTTTTGGGGGCATCCCTTTCCACAGCTGGCCTTTTGTGTCGGGCTCCTGGTGAACTTGATCAACATGAAGCTCCTACTTGGGATCCCTGAAGCTGCCTATGAGGGCAAGAAGCCCATCCCCAGCGAAGTGGCACAAGATCCACGAGACCCTGCAAGCCCAACTCGCCCGACTTCCTTACCATGAGAGAATCCATGAGAAAGCTCTTAGGCAAGACTTCCTCCTGAATTTGTGCCGACTCTTAGGAAAGAAGCGTACAGGTGTGAAACGTAGTGAAACAACTTTGTGCAACGCAAGCTCTGTGACAGTACCTGGTTGAGGTGCCTCAAATGAGGATAGATGGGGATTTCCCGAAATTAGGGGTACCATTTTGGGGGTCCCATAATAAGGACTATCTGATTCAGGGAAACTACCATATAATACCATATATTAAGGTCATGAAGATCAGCTGTGCACTATCCTCGAACAGTGCGGTCATCAAACCAATGTCTCTTTGTATCCGCAGAGGCCCATGCCTTGGGCCCAGCAAAGCGCGTAGACTCTGCATAATACACATGGGGGTTTCCCAAAATTAGGGGTCCCCTTTTGGAGGTCCCCATGATAAGGGTTATAGTAGTTTGGGGTCTATATTGGGGTCCCCCTATTTTGGGAAACTACCACATTACTGTACAAAAGACTCTATAGACGCTTTGGCATGCTTTGGCCATGATTGGAGGCACCCTGCCTTTCATCATGCTAGTTGGACGCACCTTGCTTGTCGCAGCTGAGCACTTTGACTTTGCGCTGCCAGGGCACTGCACTGCGCGCCCATCCTGAGCATCATTGAACAGCGCTTTGAAAGCAAGCACTCAAACACAGGTAGGCATGCACAGGGCAAATGAAGAACCAGCTAGAATCTGAAAGAGGATTGCTTGAAGTGATGCGCTGTGGCTCTTGGCATCCTCGATGGCGCATTGACAAGCCATTTTTCTGCGCCTTGGGAACCACAGTTTATCAACTCAGTCAGATCACCACGCTGATCCATTTCCCATACCTCTCTTCGTGTGCTTTCACGGAACACACGCAAAGCCCATGGGTAGCCGTACAAAAAGGCAAGAAGAGCTTCGGAAGCGCAGCACGTCTTCCCAATCTCTCAAGGCATTTGCACCTGAACGCCCAGGGCCGTTACTTGTTTACATGCACACTGGCGTGTTAGACCTAAGGACCTAGGATGCCTCAAGAGTTCTATGGTAGTGTGTGCCGCCGATGATGTCCTTTGTCCAAAATTCATGAAATACCAAACCTGTCAGGCATCACAGGGGAAAATCACCAACGCATGCCAGTCAGTGGCATGCTCAAGCTTAAGCACTACTGAAAAATGTGCTCTCAGAATGTCTGATTACACTGCGCTAGTTGAAGCAACAGACCAGGTACGGCATATCAAGAGATGTCACTCGATCACTGGAAGCCATGTGACTGCGGTTGCTTCGTTGAGTGCGGTCCCGCGTGTTGCCGAAGCGGATCAGGCTGCAACTGCGACTTTGCTTGGTGCCTGTATTCGGCCCATCTCATGCTTCGAAACATTACAAAACAGAACACGCGAGTATCAGCGGGGACTGGCGCAAGTCTTGTGTGAGCACATCTCTTCCTGAACGCCAGAAAGACTCTTGTTGGACAACTTCGTTGGGAATGTTCTTGTGTAGCTAGAGGCGTAAGCTAGACTCAGCTAGACAGGAGTGTTGCCGGTTCTCCATTTCCCTCTTCTCCGTCTCTGGGCCATCCTCCTGGAAGCATAGCAGAATTTGCAAGGAGCCGGGAGCATGGGTGGATGGCAGCAAAGTTTGCCCACGCAACGAAGTGGTCCAAATTCACTCCTGTTGAACGGCCTGGTCTGATAGCAGCAAGCCATGGAATTCGTGGTGGCATGGAATCGCTTCCTCTGCAAAGGTTGCTGTGCGGTCAAAAAGTGCTGATATAGAATCACTGCTTCTTCAAATGACAAGGCGCGGTTCGAACTGTTCTTAATGACAGTATGTATTTTGCTGCAAGCGAACTGCGTTGCTGCTTCTTCCTGAAGCAAAGAAAGTCGGTTCAATAGCATCACAAATTTGACCATGCAGAGAAAGTGCGCTCAACGTTTGCTGCAGCAGCTGAGTAGCACCACGAGACACTAGTCAGTTTCTACTCCGCCCCCAGTTTCCTCAACAATTCAACCATTGATTTGCCATGATCCATGCACTCTTGGGATCCGTTTCAGCCTGAGCCACACCTGCAACAGGTCTAGAGGTTTCATGGTGAGACCAAGTGCTATGCAAGGTTCGCAATGAGGCGCCGTTGCCACGTACACCACAACAGTTGGAGGCTTCACATCCCCACCTCGCAGCAGAATAGCATACAAGTGCATGTCAAAGAAAGCTGCATATGTCTGAGATTGTATCTTCGACACGTGTATGCAGAACAGTTAAGCCTGCTTCAGCACTTCCGTAATTGTACCCCTTAGGGTGCCACTTGGCTAAGCATGGTATACCCAGCACCACAGCAAGAGTTGTGCGGCGCTTGAATACAGCTACAGATCCGTCCATGGCACCGTCTTCTGCATGTCAGACTTGCTGCCCCCTGAAGCCGTTTCTCGCGGCTTCGATCAGGTAGCGTACGCTCTACTATTTATGCCTCCAACCAACTAACACATGGCTGTGGCAGATGTACAGCATTCAGCTTCTGCAGCCGTCACAGGAGAGGCATGCTTTGTGCATTCAGACACCAGTGGAAGAGCCCTCATGATGCTCAAAGACGGCGTGTGATGCAAATGCTGTCTTCAGGAGCAATCTTTTTAGCAATTGGCTTCATCCTTCGACGACGCGGTCCCTATGTTATTGCAACGACATGCCACTTACTTCAGTTTGCTCCATCATGCTCCCATCTGCATAACCACGTGTTGCAATCTTTTCTCAAAGGTTGGTTCCTGCATCTTTCTGTTTGCTGTAAGGTTTGTTCGTGGCCAGCTTGGTGAGCACACAGATCTTGATGAGCAGGTTGAGCGTCTTTTACAAGCATCCAGGCACACAAAACGAAGAAACGCAGGTGCAGCAACAGGGCATTTCAGTCACTGCATGAAAGCAACTCTGTGGAGGAGTCGTCACCACCCTTCACTTCTTCTGCGTGTGGCTAACTTGCTGCGCATACTGGTTCCTCTCCGGTGCAAAGCAAGCTTTGAGCGCTTTGAGCGTCGAGCGGACACATGAATGGTTTCTTCGGAACATCCTTCCGCTTGCCCTGAGCAACCCACTGACGGTGGTCTTCAACAACACTGCCTTGGTGTATGCTGGAGCTGGTGTTTGTGCCATACTGGGCACACTGTCACCGGTAAGTGTAGCCTTGCTGTCTTATGGATTTGGCCGCAATTTGACGTGGATGTCGTGGATGGGTATTTGGTTGGCATTTTCTGGAGCTTTGGTGATTGCTGCAGGCGAAGTGAAGTCTCTCCAGACAACTGCTGCACCTCAGCGAACCCTGATAGGTATCCTGTTCGCCCTGGCTTCCGTCGGCACACGGTCCTTGAAAATTGTGGTTATGGATATTCTCCTTGCGCCCTGCGAGTATTCTTCGGAGATGAGCCCATTGAAGGAGGAAAAGGCACTGAGCCCCATGCAGCTGTATTCCTTGCAGGCACCCTGGTGTGTTCTTACGGCCTTCATCTTCGCCGTTTGCACCGACAGCTTCCAGCAAGCCTTGACAGAGCTCAGCCGCGAAGCTGTTACTTTAATCTGCCTGACCTGTGTCCCTGGGCTCAAAGAAGCTGCCTTGTTTGTTTTTGCCTAATGGGGTTATATAGGGGTTATGTAGGGATAATGGAAAAGAAAATGGAAGCTACTATTTAGGGTTCAGGGTTTTGTCCAAATTATGGCTTCGCCTTTTTATATAGTCCCCCCTTAGGTAGATAGAATATGGGGGTTATATTGGGATAATGGAAAAGAGAATGGAAACAACTATTTGGGGTTTAGGGTTTTTCACCCATTTTTGTTTGTTGCTTTGTTAAGCGGTCTCTTTTTTAAAGTGTTCTACCAATGTACAGAGGTCTGTGCCGTGTCCCTGAACTTCTTGGGAGTCTTAGCCCTGAAGGAGCTGGGAGCAAGCTCACAGCAGATCATTGGCAAGCTAAACACCATTTGCGTTGGCGCAATCTCTGTGGGATACTTGAATGAACAGCTCTCCCTCACCGTGGTCTTTGGGTCTGCTATCGTCTTGTCCGGGGCAGCCTTGGTCGAACTGGGAAAGGCGTCAAATCCGAAGGAAGGAAAAGCATCTAACCTGGAGCCAGGCTCCAGCAAGGTCTAGCAAAGCACTGACAAATTGTGACGCGGCCCTCCAAATGGAGTGGCCAAAGTGAGAGCGTGCCGTCAAAAGACCGCTGTCACAGCTACTTAGAACCTTTGCACTTTTTGAGGACTTGTGACTCTTCTCTAGCCGCCTCTCGCTTGCTCGCTTGTTCTCGTCTTTGGCTCAAGCACACCGGGACCCGAGATGACCCGAGACCGTCTCAGCTGAAGGCCACGTGTTTGTGATGTCTGCCTTCTGTGGTGCCATCTCCGAAAGGTGCTGAATGCAGCGGGACTGCGCCAGCGATTCAATTCCCTTTGATGAGACACGAGTCTTCGGTGTAGGCCCAGCCCCGGCCTCTTCGGCCTCTGGGGGTTTCCCAATTAGGGGTACCTTTTTGGGGGTCCCTAAAATAAGGAATATAGTATATTGGGGTCTATATTGGGGTCCTATTTTGGGAAAATACCCTCTCTGACACCTCCGTCTCCAGTGTCTGCCTGGTTGCAGGGCCTGGGCTCTTCGCCATCGGCGTTGTAGCAGGAATCAGCATTTTGGCTGTGGCTGCAAACCAAGACTAGCCCAAGATGCGTAGTCAGCACAGAGCACAAAATTCTCCTCAGCTTAGGCCGTGGGCTCCTGCGCCCTTAGGCCATCGCCACCGCTTCCTCTCCCCGTTTTCAGTGTTTTTTTTTGGCATGGCCAGATCCTGCCGTCAGAGCAGTTTCTGCGGAGTTCTCTTCCTGAATCTGGCCTTGCGCCTTGGCTGAAAATGAGAACTGAGGACTGCTTTTCGAAAACATTGCCAGTTCTTTTTTAACAACAACACCCAAGCCTTTTCACAGGACGCTTTGCCTGGTCCTCCTGCCCAAGGCGCGGGCAAACACAAGCTTTCCAGTTGCTAGCCAGTCAGGATGTCAAACTACTACATGTTCAATAGTTGCTGATGCTTCCTCTTGAGGGTTCCACGAAGGAGCAGAGAGTTGTTTTGTTGTTGGGTTACCGAAAGCGGTGCAAAGGTTTTACCACTTTGCTGACTTGCGCCAACCTTTCCACAGGGCTGGTCTTGGTCACCTTCAGGCCTTCTTCACAAACCTTCCAGGGTCAACCGGATAAGTGCATCCCGCAGAACTCCTGGATAATCATGAATTCCTTCGCCATCACTTAAGCACTTGAAACCACTGGGCCTTCACCGGCCCATGGCTTCAGGACTGCTACGCCCTGAACGCGGGCTTTGCGGGCTTTCACCCTTTCCTTTACCAAGCAAACGACCGCAGCCCTTCGGAACCCACCCGCCACGCCCGCTACGCCGCTACACCGCTGACCACCAAAACGACCAAACCAAGGCCAAAAAAGTGAAACGACAACTTCAATTACAAGCACCTGGTGCACCCTTCCTGGTGAGCCTGAGTCATCGTGATGCTGCCGAGAAGCTCTATCGTCAGGCCCCTTTCCAGCAGAACTGCTTCATCATTGGCTCTACAGCCTTGGTTCCTCCACATGCGAGTGTACAGGAAGCCCTGTTCTGAAACCAGAAGGCTGATTACACAGCACTGTGAACGCCGTAGCCACCATCCGAATGGCAGAATATGCTATGCAACTCCTCCAGCTCGAGTATATGTGACACAGTCCACTAACAGCCTCATTGGTCTGACACTAAAGCTTGCACAATGCTCAAGTGAAATCACGGAAGCTCAGCAAACACGAGGGGCGCCCATTTTCTCGCCTTGCGAAGCTAAAGGGTGGCTCAGCGTACGACTACGGAGACAGTGAGCCAACAGCAACGGGGACCCAAAGCCTAAGTGCTCTTGCGCTCATCATTCACACTGGTCTTATTTTTCTTTGGCTCACGAGTCTCCCTCAACTGGACGGCATGACTGTGACCGACCTGTTGTCGATGTACGTCCTGACGCTTGTCTTTTGCTGCCGAACTTGAGGGCGATGTTGCTCTTGATGCACATTGGTCTGATGTTGCTCTTGTCGTACTTGTCCGCCTGGTTGTCGTGAAAGTGTCCGCGTACGTGGTGGACCAGCTGGTTGCGCCGGCAAACGTAGTGGTAGTGGAGGAGGTGCCTCAGGATCTTGAAGTTCTTCGTGAAGAAGAGGTCTCCATGAAAAGGAAGTTCTCCCGGTCCACGCGCGGTCCCAGGTTTGTGCGCATCGAGGATCGCGCCATTGGTCATGAGGAGGTTGATCTTCGTGCTCATGGATGTAGGTTTTCCTCGTGTCGTCCAGGTCGTCCAGACGTCGCAGTCACTCGGGACGGGCGCGTAGAGGTCGTAGCGCGGCACCACGTGGACTCGAATGGCCTCCTCGTCCGTGAACCGCCAGTAGTCGGCCCTGCGAGGAACGAGTGGTGCCGGAGTTGGTGGCGCGCTGGTCGCGAGCTCGCTTGTCGCCTCTTGAAGTGCTCCAGGAGGTTCTTCTCGACCGTCTTCCCAAAGGTCGCGACGAATGTTCGCCTCGGCATCCTTCAGCAGCGCGATGTCTTCGCGGCTCGGAGTCTTCCCAGCCACATGCGTTCCTGACTTGGTTGTTGGCGACCTTTATGGTTGTTGTATTGACCTGAACCCAGATGCTCTTGCCGTCGGGGTCGTGGCTAATGATGCCTAGGTTGTAGCCCTTGAAGGTCTTGTTGATTCCGAGTCTTGCGTAGCAGCGCCCTTCTCAAATTCGAACTTGCAGTGTGCTCTGCCAGTGCCTTCATGGCATCTGCGCGAAGGACTTCCGGACGTAGAAGTTGTTGGTCAGGAGAAATCACCAGGCTGAGCGGTTCGCTGATGAGGTCGCCGATTGGCCT
>CAJNIZ010043227.1:70296-88978 GCA_905231905.1 Symbiodinium pilosum
ATGGAAACTACTGTTACATATAGGGGTTATATAGGGATAATGGAAAACAAAATGGAAACTACTGTTACATATAAGGGTTATATAGGGATAATGGAAAATAAAATGGAAACTACTCTTACATATAGGGGTTAAATAGGGATAATGGAAAATACAATGGAAACTACTGTTACATATAGGGGTTATATAGGGATAATGGAAAATAAAATGGAAACTACTGTTACATATAGTGGTTATATAGGGATAATGGAAAATACAATGGAAACTACTCTTACATATAGGGGTTATATAGGGATAATGGAAAATAAAATGGAAACTACTGTTACATATACGGGCTATATAGAGATAATGGAAAATAAAATGGAAACTACTGTTACATATAGGGGTTATATAGCGATAATGGAAAATAAAATGGAAACTACTGTTACATATAGGGGTTATAGAGGGATAATGGAAAATAAAATGGAAACTACTGTTACATATAGGGGTTATATAGTGATAATGGAAAATAAAATGGAAACTACTCTTACATATAGGGGTTATATAGGGATAATGGAAAATAAAATGGAAACTACTGTTACATATAGGGGTTATATAGGGATAATGGAAAACAAAATGGAAACTACTGTTACATATAAGGGTTATATAGGGATAATGGAAAATAAAATGGAAACTACTATAGTATACATAATGAATGACCTGGCTACAGAGCTCCTCAGGGAAGATGCCGGCGGGAAGTCCCGTCCTTCGGCGTCAACCGTCGCTTGGAAGCAAAAAGTTGAACACACAGCGTTTGCACGGAGCCATGTCAGATCTGCCTATTAGGTCAAGGCCAATTCCTGGACATTGCCATGACAGGCATCTGCCGGCTGCCTTTCACGTCTGTCCATTTAGCGTGAATTGCATAATTGTGCGAAGTCGCTGCTCTTGGGGCCACAGCTGCAGCAGCCCTTCTAGCAAAAGAGATGCTGGCCAGAGCCCAAGACCGATGTTAGCTTGGCCCATGCGAGTTGCAGTTGAAAATCCTAGGTGCCCTTGGCGGCAGTACCAAGGGATGAGCGCCTGGCAGGTGTAGCAACATCCTGATGCCAAAGAGGTCAGAAACGGGCCACATCTGCAAGCCTGTCTGAGGGTCGCGGATGGTCGAGATGTGGGTTTTCATTCATCGCTTCTGTGCAGGCTTTGTCCTCTCATCGGCAACATCATGGCAAGCAACCCATGAGCGCACCACTAATTGTTCCACAAAACCGTTTGCCATCGGCACTCATCATTAAAGACTGGCAAGTACGTAAGCTGCCGACAGATCCGTAATAGACGTCAGCAAGTTCAGCTGGTGTAATGAAGACGCTTTGTGTGTCTTAGTGAATGGATTGCGGGAATGGAAGGCGTGAGGCGGGCCTTCCGCCCCGTCCCCTTCGAAGCGGGCCATGTGGGCCATGCGGGCCATGTCAGCCATGGGCGACCGGGCTGGCAGGACTGGGGTTCGCATGTGGAGACCGAACTCCAGACCGCGTCCCAGGCGAGCGGGCCTTGGATCGGGGCCCCGGCCCCGGCGGTCTCCGGGCTCGCTCCGAGCGGCCGCGCTCCGCGCGACCCGAGCGCACGGAGCGAGAGCTGCGAGAGTCAAGGGATCCAAGACGATCCGAGCGGCCGGGGTCGCTGAGCGCGCTGATGCTGGCAGTGCTGCGGCTCTACGAACACCGCACCAGCGTGGATTTGTGGTCCTTCCTGATCGAGCCGTTGCGGAACTTGGTCCCCTGCGAGGAGGTGAAAATTGTGGTTCGGTGCATCGCTGCGGATGGTCCACTTCCCTTGGGCTCCCACGACCGCGAGGCGCGGCAGCCTGAGCACTGAGCACTGAGCACGCACATTTCACGAGTTCTCTTCACGCGCACTAAGAGGCGTACATAGGCGTGCTAACAGTCAAGTGCCATAAAATGTGTTCTGTCATTCACTCTCAGTATACCGTCCGTCCTCCGTGACAGGCACGCCGGCGGGTCATTGCGGTGACGACGGTGGACCGCTGGCCACCCGAGCGGATCGAAGGCCACGCAGCCTTGACACAGCGCATCCAGGCACAGCCGAGATGAAAGAGATGAAACACACAGCGAAAGAAAACAGACAGCTTTCAATGGACCTTTCCATTGTCCATTCCACCCACTTTTCGCCAGGTCATTCCTTCCCATGAGGCCGTGCGCCGCAACTGGGACCGCTTCGAGGCACCCGCCTTTCTGCTAGAAGTTCTTGTTCTTCTGAGAGTGGCTACAAGGTGGTGCAGTCACATTGCGATTCGCCGAGTGCCGGACGAGCCACCTGCAGGGCCTGCAATGCCGCCTGGAGCAACACGGAGTAAACAAAGCTCAGAAGTCTCAGCAGAAGTCAGCGCTGCAGCATCTTCCCAGGTGGGCTGCGGGCTCCGCTGCCTTGCAGCGGTACCTCTCTTCGATGCAGGGGGCAATGTCCTCGCCGTGGCCATGGGCCGAAACGGGGAATAGCTTTGGACACGGCTGCTTTCCCTTCCCGTTTGCCGCCTGCAAGGCCAAGTTTGTGAACCGTCGAGTCTGGTCGCCAGATGGCCGCTGGCAGCCCAGCCTGGAGCAACTTGGCCAAGAAGTTCTTAGAGACCCTTTCTGTTGCAGACTGAGTCTGCAAAGTTGACACAGCTGTGAAAGGAGCGCCTCAGAGGTTCAAACCGATTCAAACCTCTCTCGTTTGGGAACCAAATTGCTCAAGCCTGGGCTGGGCAAGCTCGACAAGCCTGTGAAGGTTCATGGGACAAAGATGTGACAGCTTTGCATGACGATCGCAAGACGGAAGAGCTTTCGATAGAACTCCCGCTGAACAGAACTTTTGAAAGCGCGAGTGTCAGCACGGTCTCGCCGAATGGGCCCAGCAAGTCGAACTTGTTGCAAGACTCAACCCTCATTACCCTCATTCCTGTGCCATTGGGATTCTGGGAAAGATGCTTACCTGGCAGCTTTAAGCCCTGCTTGCAAGGTTTAGCCAGCTGGATTTGACGATGTTGTCCGCGTTCTCTGCCATCTTTGCTTGTGTCAGCCAGCTGCAATAGCTTTGGGATGTGGGGGAGTTGGGGGGACCTTGTTCACAGTGGAACTCGTCGGTTGCGAGGTGGCACCACACCCCTTCCTGCCGCTGTTGGGTACGGGGCACCTTCCTCGTCCGCAGGCAAGGGGTTCAGGGCTGCGCGCAGCTGAAGGCCGGGGTTGGGGTGGGGATCTTTCAGGTGAAGCTGCACTTAAGCGACTACCTCATGAAGGTCGTCCTCCGCTGGCAAGTGCCTGTCCCTGAGGCTGTAGGCACCTGGCACGGCGTGAACAGTCGCTGTGGCTCATCCCAGGCCCGTGGAACTGCGAGGGCCGCTGTGCCACGAGGCATTCACTTGAAACAATTCCTGAAACAGCTCTTGCACATCAAACAGCT
Organism: Symbiodinium pilosum; assembly: GCA_905231905.1. Classification (NCBI taxonomy): domain Eukaryota; class Dinophyceae; order Suessiales; family Symbiodiniaceae; genus Symbiodinium; species Symbiodinium pilosum. Next base: position 73,735 of record CAJNIZ010043227.1, read on the forward strand.
ATTGCTGATGTTTCACTGCGAGGTGTGCTTCGGACCTGTCGAACACGAGGATGAGTTCGTGGGTTTTGCTGGGCCTGGGCGTGGCCAGGACCGTCCAAAAGCTGTCTGCCGCAGTGCCGCATTCTGCTATGGATCCTGTTCGCCATGGCTGGAGGCCCGTGAGGACCTGGAAACCTTGCCATGCGGGTACCTGGAGCCCTTGGAGGCCATCCGGCTATCCGCCCGCTTGAAAGCTCTGGAAGCTTGTAGCAGCTTTGCAGCACTCTCCAGGATGGCCCAGAGCTGACGTTTGAGTTCGAGGTCGCTTGGGTTCTTGTTTCTGTTCAGATGTTTTGCAATTTCGGGCCAGGTGCCGATCCTCAATCCAGGGCCGGACTATGCTTTCAGCGTGAGATGCAGGCCTCGCAGGGGTGCAAATGTGAGCTCATGCGACTCATGCGTGAGCTCTCTGGTCTTCTTTGCCGTCCCTGCGCCATGAACTGAATCCACGGCAGCTGTCAACGTGTGGTAGTTTCCCAAAATAAGGGGACCCCAATAAAGACCTATGCTATAATCCTTATTATGGGATAACCCTAATGTATACCCTATAGTCCCAAAAAGGTACCCCCAATTTTTGGAAAACCCCATGTCAAGCAGAGGGAGTGGCTGGGACACCGGATCTGCTTGCACCGCGTTTTCGTGATTTCCCGATCTTGATGGAAGATCTGCGTATGTAAAAGCAGAGTAGGTGCTCGCTTGGGAACAGTAGAAAAAGCTGTTCAAGATGAGCAAAAAAATTGCTCCAAGTGATGCTTAAATGCAAAAAGTTCCTGAGTGATGTTCCTTCTTCTATGCGGATTCGCTACTGCAACGTGAAATGTCTAAAGCCTCAGTAACCAGGGCCTGGATCTTTTTTGCCAAAAGAATTCGCAAGCTTCTTCAAGTGCAAAACTTGCATTGACACACAAAATCCCTCTCTGCAGAGCAAAAACACGACACACTCAGGCGGAGCAGAAGCTGCTCTCCAAAGAGCTGAATTCAGGAAATGTTTAGGAACAGTTGGGACTGACACGTTGAAGGGTCTTTTTCAGGCTTGTATCCCAGCTTTGCTCTCCTGAAAGCTAAGGTCTTCTCTGGCCCCCATTTCGAGGGTCACTCTACGTCACCAGCGCTTCTGCGAGCGCCACAACACAAGGTGTTTCCCAACAGCGCGAGCGGGAGTCACCCGGGGCTAAAGGCGCATCAGACAGCACACGAAAGACCCGCGCATCAGCATCTTTAGCTCCATCTGGGTCACCCTCAGCATCCCGTCATCTCTTTCGAAGTCGTAGCGCAGCGTCATGGTTCATGTCCGTCTCGGGTATCGCCATATGCTCTTGCAGTTCGTGCAAGGCTTCGTTTGGCCTGCAATCAAAGTCGATGCCACCTCGCCTAACAGGCCGAAAATAGTGGGTGCGTTTTGATGAATGCACCTTACTGTAACGTTCGCGCTTCGGCTTCCCGCTTCCCGCTCTTTTGTTTCTGGCTTTGCCAGAGTGAATTGTTCTTAGCACTCCGAACGACCAATCCGAAGACCCAAACACCTTTCCAGAGGCTGTGAATGACCTCCACACCACCGGCACCACCATCATCTACACAGGCGCAAACATGCAAACAATAAATTGGGGAAGCTCCTATCTCGCGAGTGTGAGCTCAGCGAGCGAGCAATGCATGGGCATAGGCCGCCCGCTTGCGCAGCGCAAGGAAGTATGTTTAAAGCCAGGATGTCTCGGCATGTGTAGGGGTTCCAGCTTGAAAAGGATTTGCAAAAAGTAGTGTGAGCTTAGAGATGGCAACTGCGCAACTGCGCAAGGTGCAGTGTGAAGCTTTTCCAGAACTGAGCCCAAGTATTTTGCGTGACACGTCCACCTGAGTGCGCATGCATGGCGCTGTGAGTACTTGTAGCGCCCTTCAGTGCACTTTTTTCATGAGTAGCAGCACGCCCATTCAAGTTTGCAGTGCAAGGCCGGAAAGAAGGGTTTTTCGTGACCAGATGCAGAAAGCAGAGGAGTGCACGCATGTTAATTTCCTGTGCATGCTTCGGTCCAAATGCTGCCCGCGCCAGCAGCGCTCACGGGCTTTCATGTTTCGGATTTACACATTGCGACACACATCTGGATCCAGGGTTTAAGGCTTTAGGGTCTGAGGAGACAGGGTCCAAGGCGTGGGCTCTAGGATTTGTGTTCAGGATTTAGCCAGGTTTGCAAGGTTGCGGATTTTCCTATAACGTCGCTGCTGTTCCTCCTCTTTACAGCTCTCCTTGTTCCCCACTGTGCTGTTATGGGTCATAGTCGATTCCATGTTGGTGCACGCTCTGCGATGCAGAGCTCAAGGTTGCACTTCCCTGTGCAGAGCACTGTCATCCAAAACATGGAGGAGGAAGAGTCTTCTGTCATACTTGGTCATGAGTGGGAATATGATCAGAACTAAAATTAGACTGTAGTACGCCAAACCAATGAACTCCGGCAAAGTATGATGAACATCACAGTGCAAAAGAGCATCCATCGGAAGCAATGCGGTCATAAGCAGAGCTTGGAACAAGCAAAGCACTGTTGTGGGCCGCTGGGGCAGAGGGGCAGCCTGTCAATCTTCAGGTCCGGTCCACACAGCACGCGCAGGGCGCCGGGCGGGTGATGCGCCTGCACTTCCGACCATTCCCACCCAACCCAAGCTGCAAAGTCGCAACAAGAGAGTCTCCAGACGTAACAGGGCAGAGTTGGTAGCTTCGTCCGCCCGCAGCCTATTCTCTTGGTATTCGCCCGTCTCCAAAAAGTTTGAGCACACAACAGGCCAGGGTTGTCCTTTCCAGCTCTTTCACCGTGTAGTGGCAGGCACGGTAGGCCCTTAACGTAGCAGAGTGCATGTCGTAGGCGAAGCTTGCGATGACGCCATTCGTCCCGTAGTTTGGGTTCTATAGATTCTAGAGATCTCTGCGTCCACTATGAGGGATGAGGGTGAGGGCCTTCACGGCCGGCAAGTGGTGATGATATGCCATTTCTTGCTTGTGCTCATGAAGCGTGATACGCTGCGGAATCATCGGGTGTTGGTCCAATCAAAAGGACTTGCGTCGCTAGCATGGTTGTTGTACCTTCAAAAGCAGCTCTGAAAACTCTCCGGAAGCCGCCAGACTGGCTGCACATGTCTCAAGATATGCTGAACGAGGTGGAACAGATGTGATTAACAGATGTCCGCTTAGATGTGGGTGTCTCTTACGGAGCCAAAGCTTGGCCACGCAGAGGTGTCAATTCTTCTCTTTTTTACTGGTGATCGTTCATGCTGGTGTTGACCAGCGGGCTTGTCCTTGCAGTGGGGTATGCAGCTACAGACGCAAACCCCTGCGACGTTCCTTCGCGATGTCCAGTCGCTCAATGCTGATCAAAACCAAGTGCGTAAAGAAGAAAGGCAAGGTCGCACCCTACAGGGCCAGATGACCTGATCGGCCATGGAAGCTAGATCTAGATGTAAGCAGGCCACTCGCGGGGAAATGGCTGCTGTGTGGGTAGAATACGCTTAAGACGAGGGCGAAAACGAGAGCCTAGTTTCCGATGCTTTGGCAGGTTTGCAAGTTTCCTTGCCCCAACCCAAAGGAAAACTTAAAATCTCCTGGAGATTGGCCAAAGTGTGGCAAAATTTTGAGCCTCCGCTGGTGGTGCAAGGTTTCGCTGGTGCTGCTGTACACACGCCAGGGGCTGCAGCTTTCCTCATTGGCTTTGACTGCCCGCTACGTTCCACTGAGCTCTACCATCTTAAAGCTGGAAAAAAAAGACCCTTTCTTCGACAAGGCCGTTTTGTGCCTGGGCCAAAGTAAATCTGGCAAACGCGCCGGCGCCGGTCAGATGGTGGTTGTGGAGTCCCAACTGGCCATCCAATGGTTGCGAACTGCCTGCGCTCGCGTCCACAAATCTGAAAGGCTGCTTTGGGGTGAATCGTTTTGGCATTGAGGGCCTCTTCACGGTCTACAGTTTGCGACGAGGACGTGCCGCGTGGAAGCGTGGAATGGAAAAGGAGCAAGCTTCGCGGACGTTGGTCCAACACATCTACAGCTCAACTTTGCCTTCAAGACGCTGCATCACATTTGCAACTCACACTGACTTCAAGATCTGCGTTCAAGAGTGGGGGAGAGTTTCAAACTTGAGGGCCAAGTCTGGCTGAGGTGAAGAGGGAGAGCTCTTCTTGCGCCTGGTAACGTGTGATTTCAAATTGCTTGCGCAACGGCCAACGGCCAACCGGAGCTGCCCTTCTACTCTGAGAGAATGATACACTTGTAACATTTTTGTAAGATTTGCTCTCAGAGAAGGAAGGAGGTTTCTTGCGTCCCTCGCTGTCCGTATATCTCTCCACGCCTCTAACTCTTCTTCTTCTCCACCCCTGGACAAGTGCCCGGTGCACATGTTGCACATGTGGCTGTCTTCGTTACGGTTGGCCTTCTGTTGCTGTTGGTCATTCTTGTCAGTCTTCTGCAAGTAGTGCACCGCGCAGACACCTATCCTGGCAGATGCCATTGGCTCCGACTGGATGAGGAACAATGCCCAGACAAAACAGAGCAGGTGTTAAACGCCACCAGGCATCCAGTAAACATCCATTGTGCAATGCAAAGTCCCTGCCCGTGCTGTAGATTTGTTTGTTGAGTGCCATGGTTATGCTGTTGTCTAAACAGTTCTTGATGTCTGACGCCACTTCACGGTGCTCTCGTGCTCTGCTGCCTGATGGTCTTCAAGTCTTCAAGTCAGGGTAGGGCCGAGGAGCCAAATAGATATGGCAAGATCCGCTCATGCAAAGATTAGGCAGATGACAACAGCAAATGAAAAGCATGAAGAAGTGAAAAATGAAAAAGGGATTTTGTCGAACATGCAAAGTAAAGCGGCATGAAAAAAGGTTATAGGGTGCTTCGGGAGTCTGCAGCAAACGCGTGGATTCCTGTGAATGGGACTTGCATACAGCGGATAAATCCTTGATTACTGTCGTGTTTTGTTGGGTGTTTCCGGCATCTTCCGATCCCGCATTGCATCTGCAGTTTGATGCCAGCGCAACACGTCTCCATTCATGTCAAGACGCAGCGAGAGACAAGATTGAGCACGTTGAGCTTAAAAGGTTTCAAAACACATGCCAGCCATCGACCCAGGAACCAACAAATGGCCTTGGACTGGTCTGAGCCGTTGCAGCCTTGCCAACAACAAGTGAAGGTCAACACAGCTGTAAGTCATGAAGATTGTTATATCTTGTGCTGTTGAGGTCCACGCGAGTTTCCACCTGTCTCGTACCTCCGTACCCGGAACGGGAGGCAGGCTCAAGCAAAGTAGGCTGGCAACAGCAAGCACAATGCCGGAAAGCTGTTTCCAGGGTATCCGGCTCACGCCTCTGAGTGAGAGCGCGGTCCAGCTTGGCACTTGGATGCGCTGTTCTTTTTCCTTTTTTCAGCCATTCCTGGAATCAGGCTAGAATGGGCACCCTTCCGGACCTGCGGCGACCTTTCGCTGGTTGAATACCGCGTTGTGGCACAGGTGCTTTTCGTTGGAGCACCTTGCCTCTCAAGGGTTGGGAGGGACTCCTTGGCACATCTTGGACGCAGGCCGCGCAGAGCTCGGAGCAGCAAGCGGAAGCCGCTGGCTTTGCAAAAAAGCTTTCGTAATGTCTTAGAAGTCACTGAAGCCAGATTCCAAGGAGGACGAGGTTTCTGGTGAGCAGGCTTGAGAAGAGGAAGTTTCTTCACTGACTCCTCCGTGACTTAAGAGCTGTAGGTGGTGGCTTGCTTCATCTCCGATGGTTCCAGGGCTTGGGAGATGACGACAGCACCTTGGCTGCCGAAGTTTCGTGACTGGGAGGTGTCGGTTCTGTGTTCTGTGCCACTGTGCAGCGTTTCTGGAGAGCCTAGGTCGCTTATTTGCAATCCAACGAAGCTTGGATGCAAGAAGCCAAACTTCCAGGATCTTGCAAGCCTGCAGAGGTTTGTTTAGGGTTTAGGGAGTTTAGGGAGCATGTTCCAGGAGAGATGTTGGCTGTGCCGAGGTGAGCTACACTTTCGCAGTGGAGGCCCGCTATCCACACGTCGGCCCGCGTGCCCGGAGCTCAGTCCACTCGGCGCGAAGTGCAGAGCAAAAATGAAAGCAGAGGGAATCTGTGTTGTGAAGCCTTTGCATAACTGATCCCTGCCAAATCTGTCTCTGCTGGACTGCGTACCTCCTTTAGAATTCGATGTTGGTGGCATGAGATTCCAAGGTTCCAAACGTATTAGAAACCGGCCTTCACATTTGAAGGCCTGCGTTTCAAAGCCAACAGCACTCTAGCCTCATCATATTCAAAGTTTCCCTAGATATTTTCCGCTTGACTTAATTGGCATCCCCGATATCGAATAGGGGCGAATAGGGGTCCAGAATATGTTTCTGAAAACTTTGGTTTGTTGCACTCTCCCCGGCACGAATCCCGCAACATGAAGTCCCACTCTCTCATTCTCACTCACTCTCCCTCACTCCCTCTCTCTCTCTCTTGCTCTCTCTCACTCTCTCTCTCTGTGACCTGAGGAGTTCGCAGCTCGGGCACTCCGCAGCGAGCGGTTCTGTTCGCCCACGGCTGATGTCACGTTGCCGGCGCCGCAGCCCTTGGCCTTGGATTGCGCCTCGCCCGTGGAGGTCGCCGGCAGTGAGGCAAGGAGAAAATTGAAAGAAGACAAAGAAGACTCAGTTTAAACGTAGAGAGAGAGAGATTTCCAAAAGTAAGGACGTTTGTCTTCTCTCTTCGCTGCTTCGTAGACCTGCTGAAGGCCTCGCCCCTGCTGATCCGCTGGCCGTATCCCAAGGACCTGCTGCTGTGGGCGAAAGTCAAAACGGGGAAGTTTTTTCTTTCGTAGGTATGTGTAAGCTGGCCCTCAAGATTTGTGCATCTTATCCGGGCTGCTTTGTAGCTGTGTGCTTGTACATGTTATCCGTGCTGCTATGCAACTGTTGGTGCAGCCGTCGATGCCTTGCAAAGCAAGGGTCTGCGTGACCCAAGGCAATCAATCAATCAATCAATCAATCAATCAAGATTTTCCTTGGAGGATGCATTTAAAAGGGATCAGGAGATCTCTGGGGTGTTAAAAACAAACTGGAAAGAATCAGACACCAATAAGCTGAGCCACCTGAGCCCGCTGAGCTGCTGCTGGAAAATGTTGTTGGCCTCCCTTTCTATCAACAGCCGGGAAAACGTGGGTGGGCAAGGATGCAGGAGCTGATCTTGGTGAGTCCCATTCACGCATATCATGTAAACAACCATGACGGGGGAAGCTCAGCGCAGCCAAAAGCATACTGTATGTGAGCTTTACTCTACCATGTCATGTGCGCTTGCTTGTGATGACACCTTGTATTCTAGCTTTGCTTCTGAACCTCGGTGGCAAGCTTATTGCGGCTTATACTATGCGGCGAAAGGATCATAACAACAAGAGATGCCTGCGGGCCAATCGGATTTGTACCAAGTGTCTGGCAGCAAAGCAGGTCTATTTTTATTGTCAAGCATGTCATGTAGGTGTCGAACAGCTTCAGTATATACCTTCTTTGATTCTTAGAGTCATGCAGCGCTTCGCTCGGGGTCATGCGAGGGGTTGGCAAGGCTCCCCTCCCCACCATGCAAGCCGAGTCATTTCTCGGGGAAGGGTGCTGTTCTCTAATTCCATCTTCAAGATTTCCTTTAAGTGGAAGAGGGCTGGTGTGAGCAGGCCTCAACCTGGCAATCCCAGCCTCGATTTACATGTTGTTGATGATTTCTTTTTTTTTTGAGGACCTTTCGAGCCAATTGGTCCTGCAGTACCGCTTGGTTCTGAGTCTGAAACGCGCCAAAAAGCGCGCAGAGGGCACTCTGGCAATGGTACCATTTTGAGGGTCCCAATTATAGGGGTTATAGTATTTTAGGGTCTATATCTTGGGGCCCCTTATTTGGGGATGTACTCATTCAGGTGCTGCCACAGCTGCTGGCCTGAATCGATTTCAGGTCCCAGATGTCTGATGAGAGACGTAGAAGTTGGACGTAGAAGGGAGAAGAGTTATGGGAAGGTCTCTATGTGGAACACGGTTTCGGCAAGTGCTTCTGTGGAGGCACGGCTCAGGCCATTTGAGGGGCATTTGGAACCCAAATCAACTGCTCTGCTATAGCACCTAAGCTTCTGTTTCAGGCTGAATGGCCCAGACCCGGAGCGCCTTCAGCCAAAGCCCCTGCTATGGCTTTGCTTCAAGTTCAGTTGTACAGGGAAAACATCAGCTGCTGTCTTCGTCCCAGGCTCCGGCTTCTGCGCTTGAACGTGGAATGCACTGCCATCCAACTTCGGGTGCTCATGGCACAAGGCCTTGGCGAAACCCGTAACTCGACCCGTTTCCTAAGCTGGGCATCCCAAAATTAGGGGTACCTAATATCATATATTGGGGTCATATTTGGATGATGAAAAAGAAAATGGAAACTACAGGAATTATAGGGGTTATAGAGGGATTATAGTATAGTATATTGGGGTTGTAGAGGGGATAATGGAAAAGAAATGGAAACTATGCGCTGGCCATGCGCTGTGCTTCGGTGAGGCCGCGGCCGCGCCGCCTCACCGCCTTCCGCCTGGTTCCACCCACGGCCTCCAAGCCGGTCCCGGGCCAAAAGTCATGGCAGCCAGCTACACCAGCTACAGCACCAACGCTACAGCACCGACAGCATACCGACTGACGACCGAATGAGGCCCCAGAACCTGGAGCTGTGCGGAGCCAAAAGAAAGAAGGGTGTATAAAAGAGCCATGGCACAACGGCACCATGGCACGAGGCAGCTTTGTGTAGAAGAGTCGGGCCTCTCCCTCCGCTGCACGTGGGCCGGGCCCTCGAACGGCAAAGCCAAAGAGAGCGACTTGCTCTTCGAATCGGAGAGGCTCTGTTTCTCTTTTCTTCCGACTTCAGGAGCAGCCGGCACCCAGGGCCCCGGACGAGGACCTGGGTCCCGTGACTTTCTGAGAAAGATCTTTTGTTTCTTGAGTTCAAAGTACCCAAGTTCTATCAAATACTCAGGTGGCCTATGCGGTCTTCCATGACTTCTCGCGAGGCAATGGCATCCAAGCAACACGCTTTCAGGCTGGGACCCATGCCTAATGCACTCCACTCCAAAGCCATTCATGATCACTTGGCCTCGAGAGGTGCGACTGCGGGAGCTGCGGGAAGGCGACGGGGTCGACGGAGCCTGGGAGGCTCCCTGAAGCCGATCTCGAGAGTAAAGGGCGGAGGGCCTATTTGGGGGTTTCCCAAAATTTGGGGTACCGTTTTGGGGGTCCACATAATTAATAAGGAGTATAATATATTGCGGTCTATATTGGGGTCCCCTTAAGTAGGGAAACTACCATTTGAGTGGCCCCTTTGAAGTTTTGTAGGCATCTCTAGAAGCGAAGTGTTCGAGATTTGAGTGTCTTGAGTGACTGCTTGCAATCCCCAAGCCGCCGTGGCAGACGGCCTGTCAAATCTTAGCAGACTTCGCACAAAAAAAGCAGCATAAGCAGTCAAGGGGTCCTTCCAAAGATTGGCAAGACCAGAGAGGCATAGGGCACGCCTGGGCGTCTGGGTCTATGGAAAGATGCACTTGAGTGTTTGCACAGTTTTCTGCCCTTGGCTGGGAATGACGCTCCAGCGTCAAGTTTGTACACGGCACATTGCAAGAGCCTTCGTCCAGAGTCCAGCCTAAGCACCTTGCTTCCTCAGAGCGCATGGCAAGCTGACACAAATCCAGAGGTGCTGCAGCCGCAGCTGATGCCTCGTGCTTCGCGCCTCTTGCGCCTGTTGCTGCACTTTGAGAGATGCTTGGCATTAGAAGCCTGGAGTGTTCTTTGGGCTGAGGCCTTCGAGCGAAGACAAGATGCAGGCAGATAGAAGGGACCAAAGCATCGATAGATGAGCTCGCATGACCGACAACCAGACGAATGCGATGACGTGCGTGTAGAGCGAGAGATTCACTGTGAGTTCAACGCCTCAGAAGCAGAGATTTTCAGTTCCTGTAGGGCTACGAGTGGGTCTTCTGCGATCAACATTGGCTTCGGCCAGCCGCTCGCCTGGAGGCTGGCAACTGCAGTTTGCAAGCTTTGCAAGCAACAAGGGTCGGAACAAGTCTTAAACGTACACGCGATAAGACTCGGCTAGCAGAGTCCAGGTGCAAGTTCGCCACAGCAACGCCATCCTCTGGTCAAGCCAGGAGCCTGAGGGCCTGACGCGTCCACAAATGAAGCCAAGTGCCCTGATACCTCAGCTCCTGCACAGTTAGCTACTCTGGGTGGAGTAGGGGAGCCGGGAAGATCTCGGAAGATGGCTTTTAAAGCACCTCAAAGCAATCCTGCCCTTTGCAAATTTGGCAAAGGCTGGTCCAGCAGCAGCAGTCTCTTGGTGCAAGTGGCGCCCCCTGAGAGAGGAGGTGAGCTGCGCCTGGAGGAGAAACCTCTCTGCGGTTTAGGGTTTAGGTTTAGGTTTTAGGGTCAATCAGTCAAGTTAACGGAAAAGAAAATGGTTTGTTCTATAGTAGGGTTGCATAGGGGATATACAGGGATTATATAGGGATAATGGAAAAGAAAATGGAAACTACTATAGTATAATAGAAATCAAGAACTAGTCAATGAAGGCTACCGCTGAAAGTCCCTCAGCTTGTTGTGGCCTGCAGGAGGTTTCCGAGTGTTCCGCTCGCCTGAGCTGGCCGCGCTGCGTGCCCGGCGAGCCCTTACTGGGCCTGGCGGGCCTGGACTGACCCAGGGAAATGATTTCAAAAGCAAAATGTACATGTCTTCTTACTTCTTACTTATTCTTACTTCTTACTGATCTTTCACATGACTGCACCTGCGCTGCAGGACTACTGGGTCCTGTGCGCAGAGGTGCAGGAACAGCAAAGCTTCGGGCACTTCTCGTGGCAGACGGTGGCCGTGCTTCAGGACTGCAATCACTTCCCGCCTTTTTTCCGCTGCATGCTGCAGTTTTCAATGCATATTTTTAGGGCGGCAACGACGAGGGCGACTTGTTGCCTGGCTGCGTTAAAATTTGAACGAGGTAGTAGAAACCACAGTGACTTACCGACTTGCCAGGTGCCATGTCGTCCACTTCCTACGACCAGAGAAGTGCTACCTCTTCGAAGTGGAATGCCGCCTCGCCCTTTGGACATCAGCGCATTTGAAAAATGTGGGTCTTGGGTTTTCGGGCTTTGGGAGGTTACGCTGGGCTGCCTGTGGCACTTGCCATGGCCGCGGCGCTGCGGCTGGAGGCAGTGAAGCTTCAGAGTCGCGTGCCTGGGCCTTGCTCCAGCTCCGAAGGTGCCCGCGGCCCAGCTTTAAGGCTTAAAATGGACAAATTCTGCGAATGTTGTGTGCTTTTCGTTTCAGCTGCAGGTTCCCGTTGCGATGGGGGATTGGCACGTTGGCAAAGGCGCAAGAAGGATGCAAGAACCACAGCTGCCATGGGTTCAGATGATTGTCTCCAGGCCTCACAGGCCTGTGCGAGCCAACTACGTTGGCAGCTGACTAGGTCCTTAGAGGCCTTGCAGTCAAGGGGCTTCAGAATACATGGGGCCTCTTTTGAAGAAACTACCTGCTCCGCCTGCAGTTCTGTCAGCAAAGCCTGACCGCTAATGAACACGGCTGCTTGCTGCACAAGACGTGCGGGCAAAGGCAGTGGTCCGCTCAGATTTGCAGGTCAAGATAAAGTGACGGTTTTCTGTCTGCTGCAGCTATGCAAGCTGTGCTTAAACTATGCATTTTTCCTTGCAAACACATCCCAATCTCATCCAATGCTCATGGCCGAGTGCCGCAGTGCCGCACTGATCTCCTTTCGGCTGTTAGTACAGGCTTCAGAGAGCAAGTTCTCAATTGATCCAATTGCGATCAGCGTTGCCATTGAGGTGACATTATTCAGCCATGTTCACGTAGCTATTTGCCTAGCTCCAGCCATGGGATACGCCCGTAGAGGCCTTGGCTGAAATGGCTTCTCAGGCTGGGCGAATGTAGCCCATGTGAGTTCAGAGAAAAGTCAACTTTGGCAGGAACATGACCTGGACGAGGACTAAAGTCTGCGACAAGACTATGCATCTGGACTGTGCAATCCTTGCATGACATGGCAGCGCAAGGAGATGTGGGAGGAGAATGCTAGCCTTAGGCAGGGATGTGACAGCTCAGCCGGATACCCTCAAAACGGGTTTGGTTCAATCGAGGAAGCAGCTTGCCGATGCTCAGCATAGGCGGCAGCCGCAAGAAACAGCACAAAGATGCGCGTCTCCGATACGCTGCAAAGGCTGCAAAATCTGAACGAGCAATACAAGGAAGAGACGTTTTTCTGGAGGACACATATGAAGGTATGTGATGCATGATGCCATCCAGTTTGAGCCGCAGTTGCATCAGGAGCAGAGCACTGGAACTGCAATTAGAGTTTGCAAAAGCCGCGGCGGCTTGGACCCCAGCGGAGATCACCAAGTCTCATAGCAAGTTGGTGCAAATATGTCTATTGCTGAAGCTGTGCTGTGGCAAAGGCCACAAACGAGGCCACGGAGGCGAATGGCCGAGGCTTGAAAGATCTATGACCATAGTTCCGAATGTAATTTGTGCTGTACCCTTCCGAGGTAGAAACGGTTCAAAAGAGCCAGAGGTCCAGGAGGACCACGAGTGAGCTTCAGCGGATTCTGGCTCGAGACCGCTCACTTGTTTCTGAGGATTCTAAGCGCAGAGCGCAGCACCAGGATGTGGAAAAGCAGCTGGAGGAGACTTGGAGAGGCTTCGTAGCTTCTCAAAGCAGCGTCGAGCTAAACACGTTTATAGAGTAAACCGTTTAAACATAAGCGCTTTTGAACACGTCTGGGAGATCCCTTGTTGAAACACGTTTTGTTTAAACAAGTCCGGCCAATGTTTAAACTCTTTCTGGAGACAGCTTCGTTGAAACATGTTAAAACATTTGGTTTTCGATGTTTAAACATTAGGGCGCCGTTTGTTGAACGTTGCTTCCATGTTCAAACTCATGGAGCCCATTTTAAGAAGCTTCTATTTTGGTCCCTGAAGAGGATCTTGTTGGAACGTGTTGCGTTGCATTTGATGTGCTTGAACAGTGACAAAGTCGATGATCCAATCAAACACCTTCTTGCCGTCTCCCACGCGGCTGCGACTGAAAAGCAGGAATAAGAAGCTTCCAGCAGCATACCGATCGAAAGGATTGTTGTGAGAGGTGTTTAGGTACTCTTCAAGGTATAGTACCGCCGCCACCGTCAACACTACGCTTTGCCTGCGCTTGCGTTTGTTGCTCATCTGTAACCCAATGAGCCCCTGCGCCCAGCTGCTGAATATGGAATCGCTTTGCACTGTCACTCCAAACCTGTTGCGAAGCTCTCGCGTCTCCGCTGGCATGCCCACAACATGGACTGCGAACCTGACAGACTCCGTGAATGCAGTGAAAGCCCCAGGCTTGGCCCCAGCTTGCTTTAATGACTCCAAGTACTCATCCAGATGAAAGGACCGGAAGGGAAGGAAAGCCTCCCCCGGAAGTCGTTTCTGAAGCCAGGCAACGTACTTGTACAATGAGCTACCACGTTTCGCGACTGTACCCACAGCTTTGCGCCCAAACAGTTCGCGTAGGCTAGCCAATGCTTTGTCTCCAGGCAACCCAGCAGTGCGCTTACCTATGTTCCGGCTCAGGTAAGCCGGGGAAAGTGGTGCACGGCGCTCCTAAGCGGCTCCAAAGTATAGAGCAGTGACTTTAGGGATGGAACCCAGCGGCTAAGCCTATGTCCGGTATCAAGGTGATCCTGGTGTGGCGCATACGAGACTGCTGATTGGGCAAGTTCCCGGCCATGAATGGGTCATCTGTAAAGCGGATCATGACGCGCACAGCGAGGAGCTCAGCATAAAAGGCTGACCTTGCGCATGTGTGGATGGCGCCGGAGTGCCACGCAAGATCCTGGACACGTGTATTCTTTTGCTCCAGTGGCGGCTCCAGCTCCGACAATACCACGTCGCAGCTGCTACGGCGGATGGCGCAAAGACGATTTCGCGCCTTGTCTGGAGGAGCCCAGGTGTTCTGCCAGTGTGTGGCTGGGATCAATCGAGATAGCTTTTTGCAGCGACCGGCGATGTGGGATCATCGAATCGTGCCGAATTACCCTGCGATCTGACTGTTCCTTGGAGGAGGTCGCGCGCAAAAGTTCTGAGACGCTGGCCGCATGGACTCTTCCCGGACCTAGGACGGCGAGATGGCGTTTGGCATAACTTGTGGAGGCCGTAGGCCTGGAAGGGCACCATGAGCGCTTCAGCTGGTCAAGGCTGGGGCCTCTTACTGGGCTTTGAGAATTTATGATGGCTTTGCAGCAAGACCAGGTGGATGGGTACAACAACCTTCTCGTCGAGGTGATCTTCTGCCAATTACAAACAATTGAGTTCTCCTATGCCGACGAAGGCATCCGGAGGCAGGGCCTGGAAAAGCAGCAAACCTTCGAGGTTGACTCCACAGCAATCCGAGCACGACGCCGTGTGGCAAAAAACCTCTGTAAGGCGAGGGAGGAGCGTGAGCTCCAGTACAAAAACGGGGGAGGCAAGGGTGCGTGAGATGGGGCGGGGAGACAGCCCGAGGCTCGTTGTCCTCAGCAAGCGGGCGCACGGCCCCTCGAGAAGTATTTCCTCTTCCTCTGCCGGTTGCTACACAGGTGGTGGGAGGAGGAGACCAACTCTACATCTTGACCGCGCTGAATTCACGCGAGAGAATTGCAATGTTCTGGATTCTTTCGTGGACAACTGGACAACATATCCGGTTTGGCTAAGTTGCAGAAAGGTTTTGACCAAGACGCAAGCGTAAACTTGGTTTTCACATTTTTCTGGCCGCTAGCCACGAAGCAGTCCTGTGTACTGGAATCTGGCCAACCCGATCTTCCGAAGGGATCTCAGCGTCGCCTAGGGCTCTCTCTTGGATGCCTTGTCGTCACTTCTGCATCATCGCTACAGCCAACCGCATCAAAGAAAAGGCTTGAAGCTAGTGCGTGCAAGCCCCAGTTACCCTAGTTCCGGAGTGTGAAAGCATATTTAAACGTTCCTTTTGACCCTTGATGGGAGGGAGGCCATGTCGGAGCCCAGAGAGGCATGTTGGGAGGCCTGGAAGGGAAATGTTCAAACACGTGTGTTTCAGCATGTTTGAACGTTCTTTGTGACCCCTGCTGGGATCAGGCCCTGGGAGGCCCTACAGATGCCTTTGGGGAGGCCTGTAAGGGAAATATTTAAACACATGTGTTTAAACATGT